>APFE031525998.1:0-26807 GCA_000404065.3 Pinus taeda | reverse complement strand
CAGAGTATCTTATCAAGTGGAAGAACTTATCTGCTGAAGATTCCACATGGGAGGATGAGAATTTTATACAGAAGCATCTAGAACTACTCAAGCGTTGAGGAAACACTTTTTTTGAAGGAGAGGGGCATGTTTGGTCCCCATAATACTAGTGATTACCCCATTACTATTGTAGTTGTACCCCTTATTAATATTGTTGTGCCCCTATTATGCCCATATTGTTACTATTGTGCCCCATAGAAGCCCACTATTGTTATTATTGTGCCCTTACATTATTATTGTTATGTAGGATTTGATTATGTTATGACCCCTTAGACTCCTATATATAGAAAGGAGGTCTTTTCATTTGTATCATCCAAGAATTGTTTATATATGTAATGTAAAGGAGGTTTCCCCCTCGAAGAGGTTAAATTTTAAGGCATTGATCTATCTTTTCTATCTTTTCTTGAGCTGGTTTCATAACACATTCAGTATCAGAGATGGGATAGATGAACCTTGCATCAAGAAATTTCTGCAGTTCTTCTTTAACAATATCTTTAAGTGCTGGGTTCATCCTCCTTTGAGGCTGCCTGACTGGCTCGCAACCTTACTTGATGTATATATGATGAGTACAAACTGAAGGGTGCACTCCCTTCATCTCCTTATAACTCTAGGCGAAGGGACCTAAATGTTTTCTTAGTAAGCTACACAGCTCCTTCTCTTGGGAAGTGGATAGGGCTGGATTGATTTTGAAAGTTCTTTCTAGGCCAAACTCTATATTCTTAACACAGAGGGAGGCCAGGTCGGCCACAAAGAGATCAGTTGAGGGGTTGTTTTGGGTTTATCTCACTATGTCCTCTAAGGGTAATACACTGGGAGGTGGATTCTAAATCAAGGTTTCAATCATATAATCCTCATCTTGCGGTTTTCCCCCCATGACAGTTTCCAATGCACAAAGCGGTGTAGAATAGACTTCATCCTCATCTTCCTCCTCCAATCAGAGAGGTAGATCATGTTCTAGCAAGAGTTGGGTAGAAGCATATAGGATTAACTGCTTGGACATATGCCCATTCTTTATGGTCATGTTCCCAGCTCAACAACTGATGTAGGCATCGACAGTAGCCAACTAGGGTCTTCAGAGGATGAGAGGATACCCAGTGAGCTTTGCCTTTGGTTGGAGAACTAAGAAATTAGCAGGGTACCCCCAAGAATCAATGGATACCATCACATCTTCCATAACTCCCTCAGGGGTCACGGTGGAGTGGTCTGCTAGCTGCAGTACTATCATGGTCTTCCTCAAGGAGCCTTCGAGGTTAACATTGAGTGTTGTGTCCTTTGTCATCACATTAATGGCAGCTCCCAGATCATTTAAGTTATGTGGGATCATGGTGCCATTGATGTGGACATCAACTACTGGGCTTCCAAGGTCCAAATATTTTGGACAGATTACCTACCCCAACATCAGGTTAGACAGTTGTCCTACGACATTGACGGTTGGGGCATATCTCTTACACCTTCCTGGATACCTAAAGCACTTCTCTTTGATCAACCTATTGTAGATAGGCACATCTTTTATGGCTTGGAGAAGTGGTATCTTCACACATAACTGTTTTAATTCTCCTAGCAGTTCAACTTCTTATGGGGTAGGTTGGACGGTTACGGATAGTCCGAGCAAAGGGTGGATTTGCTTTAGGGTCACTTTCCTATTTATCTTCCTCAAAATCCCTAGGTGGAGGCTGACTATGTGGGAGAACTTTCCCAGATCACAAGTTAATCTCCTGAATCTCCACAACATAAGTTGGGCATGATGGTTCCCTACTATACACTTTCTGAGCTTGTATGTTGTTCGGGTTCAGGTTTAGCTGGGCAGGCATTTGGGGTTGCCTTGGTGGAGGAAAAAGAGCAGGAGGAGAGTTGTACTAGGGCCTCCACCCCTAATGAGATTCATTACACTAAGGGTGTGGCTGAGCATAGGATTGAAATGAATGAGTGGCTAGTTGGGCATGATATTGATATGGGAAGGACCAAGGAGGAGGTGTGGACCATGAAGGATGAGCAGGAGGGCCCCAAGAAGGTATGGAAGTGACTTGGTCGGGGTGGTAATATGCCTGAGATGTCCCTTGCATCCCCTATTAGTATGGCCTAGGTCCATGCGGTCTCCTTTGGTTCATGGAATAGAGTGGTTCAGTGGTTGCTTCAGCCCCTTGGTATACCGCTTTAAGTCCGGGCAAGGAAGGGCACTTATTTGTAGAACGATCTTCCTCACAGACTAAACAAACCTCCATAAAGTTCAAAGGACATTCGTTCGTAGGATGCCTCTTGGTGCATCTAGGACAAAAAATCTCCAAAGCCCTCTTTGCTTCCTCTTGGTTTCTTTTGATATATAAGGTATCCATTTTCATTGCAAGAGTCTGCAGCATCCCACTCTTAAAGTCTTCCAGCATGTTTCCAATTTCTCCTTTAATGGATGAATTGGAAGACGAGGTATTGGCTATGGGTTGACTCCCCTTACCTTTCTTTCTGGCTGCTCTAGAATGGTTTCTAAAAATGATCTTTATGTCCTAATAAGATAGTTGGTAGATGTCTCCCCAGGCCAGTAGATGGAGGGTGTCTAAAAGGTCTTTCAGAATTCCCCTGAGTAGGACCAACTTTAGAGATTCAGGGTCAAGTGTACACTTGGCCCTTTTGTAACTAAGTTGGAAGCTCTCTTCATAATCTTCCAAGGATTCATCACTTCCCATGGTCATTCGAAAGATTTCTTCGTTGGTATCTTTTGACCTACAGTAGTCTCAATATTTGTCATTAAAGGCCTGTTGCATCTGAGCCCAAGTTGTGATGCTATTGCAAGGTAACCCCATGAACTAGTGCAATGCTACATCCTTGAGAGTAGAAGGGAATAGTTTCAACTTTTGCTTGTCTTCTACATAGTCGTAGGTTTGATAGATGACAACAAACTCAAATAAGAAGGTTTCAGGATATTTTGTAGTCAAACCATGGAAGTGAGGTAGGGGCTGAAGGACTGATATTCTTCATTTTGGTGTCCCCATTAGTCTCCTGAATGGGAAAGGTACCGTCTATTCTCTTTCCATTTCCCCTAGCAATTCTATTTTCAGCCATCGGCTCAGGAGGAATGTTTTCTTCTTCTTCTTCCCCTATAGGTTCTTCAAATATCTAAGGTTTCTCACCTAAAGGTTTTTCTTGATCACAGCCACCGAAGAAGAGAAAGGGTTGGCTGTGTGAAGTAGCAGAGGCATTGGGCAAAATTTTTCCTAAATTATCTCTATTCCTATGAGGCTTGAAAGGAAATCTTTTTGGTTGGTTTTTGTTTCTTTTTCCCCACACTGATAGTACCCACAAAAATGAAATTGATTGAACAAAAAAAATTGCAACTAACTGAAATGAACTTGGTGAAATGAAATTTGTAGAATTGAACAAGAAAGCAAGGAAATGCAGAACTGAAAGAAAGGAAGTGACTAATCTAATTTTTCTGAAACGAAAATTGCAAAATTGAAAAGGAAAGCAAAAGAAACGTAGAACTGAAAGAAAGGAAATGACTAATCTACTTTTGTTGAGATAAAATATTAGTAGAATGTTGCAATAGGAAATAGAAGAAAGCAGTAATCACAGAATACTCTGATGCTTCCCTGGAAATGGGACCAGGAAGTGGTCATCACCAGTATTGTAGCAATAATGCTGCAACTCCTGGGCTGCCTACTTTACTCTCATCAACTTGGTAGTTTGTAACAAACTTGGAAGCGACAGTGATGTATGCACACGTACTAGTTCTTACTGCAGGTTGTTACTTGGTCAGTCGGTGCAAGATCACTAGGAGCTCAAGGCAACTTCTATGGATTCTAGAAGAAGCTTTATATGTGATGGAAGGAAAAAGCGATTACTCTACCGATGCTATTCTACTTGCAGAAAGGAAGACTGAAATGTAAAGAAAACCAAGGAAATGTTAGTTAACCACTAATCCTACTTTTGCAGAAAATACTATGAAAACCATGAAAAGAATGCCATTATCTACTCAAAAAAGTGAACAACATCTACCTAAGCTATTTCTAAAATTAAATGAGCAAAAAACATCTTTTTGGATTTTTATGTATTTTTATGTCAATTTGTTATGCATGTAATTTATTTGTTTGTGGATGTGGCAACAAATAGGTGGTGTTGGAGGGCGGTTTTGGGACTTGATAGGATGTAGGATGGTGTGGATGGGTCCTAGGAGGTATCAGGTGGCCTTCTAGATGCTTTTCCCAAACTCATCCTTGAAAAGAAAGCCCACGGGAAAATCTACTGGAGGACACAGGATATCTACACGAGGAAAAACAACACTCTACATGAGGGAGGCCGAGAGCATTTTTCACTATTTTGAAGGTGTGAGAGTGGGTGGAGAAGGTAGTTGAAGGTTGGAATGAAGTGTTAGGGCACCTAGGGTCTACCAGGAATCATTAGGTGAGAGAAACATGATTGGATTTGCTCAACAAGAGAGAGGAAAGTCTATGGAAAATGCAGTAAACTAAGGCAAAATTGAGGGGAGACTTGGGCGACCTGTACGGCATGGATTAGAAGGAGGATGGAGTGACTGATAGGTTGGACTACTGCTAGAAGATATCTGCTGCATAAACAACTGAGAGTGAACAAATGAGATTAATCAAGCAAGGAAATAAGTGCATCTAAAAAAACAGAGTTTTTCCATCAAAGTAAACTATGATCTATGGAAGAAAATGATGATGACCATTGCATGAAAGAAGACTGTTGCAAATAAGGAAATGAGCATGATGAAGAATTTTTGAAGCAAAGCATACTAGACTATGAAACAATTAGAAAGTTGCAGACACTAGAGGTCTTATGAAGGAGGAAAATCTGTGTTTTTGGGGCAACAAGAGGGTCTTTGCCTCAGATCATTGTCCCAAAGGGTGGAAGAGAGGCCAAGGGATTGTTGCTAGCCTTTTGGATCTTTTCTTTATCACTGCTTAACCTTCTATTGAAAACACAAATGGAAGAAAACTACTGAATCATCCAAAACAACCTATTCTAAACCATAAAAGAAATATATCTAACAACAATATAATCTACAACTGAAACAAAACATAAAAATACAAGAAAAGAGGAGCTTGGATGCTTGGATTGGGCCCTAACCCAAGAGCTTCAACCCTATAAGGTAACTCAGTGCTAAATAAAAAAGGATTCCATCTTTATTCTCAAAACAATAACAAGACTACATAAACTGTCAAAATAATAAGCTCGAAGTTGAGAAAAGTTACATAAGAAATACTGCAGAAACAATTCAACACAAATATGACCCTAGTGAGGCCCTAAGGCTCTCTACTTATGCAAATGAAGCTCCCAAAAACTTCCTCAAAATTAGGGAGGCTTGGCTCCCAAAACTCGAGATAAACATCAGTTATCCTCCACTTGCTCGACTGCCTGCTAATGCATGACTTGGCTGCCTATACTCCGAGCTGAATGAAGGGGAATTCAAAGTGGGGAGTAGTAAATTAGGCAGATTCCCTCCTAGAAGTCCTCTCTTTTGTCCACTTTGAGCTATTTCTGCCATTTGTCCACTGTATCCTTGACTTTGACGACAAAAATCATTGATAATTTGCATTAAACACATATTAGACCTCATGGAATCATAACTAACTCAACTCACTCTATAAGGATAATATAATTAGAAAATAATGTAATAAGCTAATAGAATGGTTGATTTGACTAGGTTAGGAGGTAAAATGAGCCCATATAATTACCCAATTATGAGGCTCATCAACAATACTCTGAAAAACTTCTTTCACAACTCCATCATCATAAGTTAAGCTAGGTTGACTTGAATGCAATCGATTATTTGCACTAACACCTAAGTCATCAAACTACTCCATAGCTTCTCCAGCACTTGCATAACCTTGAAATCATCAAGGATAGGCTCTACACCTAAGAATATAGGCTAAAACCCACCCACACACACACCAAGTACCATAAGAATAACTTGACAGTCTCCAACCACTCTCAACTAGGTGTAGCATCTCCACAACCTACTAAGGTGTCCACAAACAAGACAAATTCATGCACTAATATCTAAAACCACTAATCTAAGGTCTACAAGCAATGCAAAATCCAAGTACCATCTCACTCTCACTTGTAGACAATCACCAAGCCCAATAATTTTACCAATCAACCATTTACATAAACAAGACTTGCATCACATGCTACGAGTGTGACATCAATGCCAATGAACAATACAACAATGCTAATAGGTTGAAATCATGTGCACTCTCCATTTTGTACTCCATAGTGACCAAAACAATACCATCTAGTTGCAATATAGAATTCAATCTATGCATGCATATGGAGCATAAGCAAAAAAAACATCAATACATGGGAAACATAGAGAAATATTTCAACATGTGGAAATTCACTTGAATAATAACTAGAGAAATGAAAATATATGCATCATAATGTAACTACATATTAATAGATGCAAGGCTATGATAAATCTTGCCAATTTAATATACACATACTCCTCAATCTCTAACAGCTCCTGGAATAATCAAAGGTAGATAAATGCATGGCATAACAAACTTCACCAGAGAAAATTCTTTTCTTTTATTTCTAACAAGGATCCATGATGTCATTGATATACCAAGATTCTCCCCCTACATATAAACCATCTCTGAATAATCTCCTGCAACAATCAATGGTCAGTGCTACAAAATCATGACAACGATTTGGAACTTAATTTACATACAAACCTTTCAATATGGTAGCACCTTTAATTATTTTCATGTAGTCTATGATCTGGCCATATGTGCCCCCTAAGACCATGTAGGCCTCAATTTTTAGTGGGAGTGCTTTGCTACTCCTTTCTCCTCCATATCTTGATATGTTGAACTTTAAATTTTGGATCACCTTCCTTTTTCTTCTGTGGTTACCCTTGCATGAATTTTTCCCTTTGGTCAAGTTTCATGTAATGGAAGCTTGCAATCCTTGGCCTTATGGCCCATATTATCATAGACATAGCCTCTAATGTGTCCAAGAAATGGTGGGAAATGTTTGGATATTTTACTGATCCGATTTCTACTCCTTGCTCCATAAACCCTACAGTTAACACCTTTATGACCAAAATCACTACATAAGAAACAATACCCATAAAACAAATTTTTATACATGAAATTTGATGAGACTGGTCTTTCAGGATGCTCCTTACTTGGCTACATATTTTGATTGATATGATTTATCATTTTGTTTCTGCAATTCGCTGAAATGTGTCCAAATTTCTTACAGCAAAAACACTTAATATTTCTCATATCTTTCCTTGACATATTGTTGGGCTCTTGACCTGATACTTGATTTTCATGGTGGTTTCCTTTATTCTTGGCTCAAAATTATTGCTTTGGGCTCTTCAATTGCTACCTCGTTTTCTCTCTTAATGATTTCTTATAATTATGATTCTAATTTCTCACAATGGGTGATTTGATTTTTAGTTGGCTGCCAATGTCCTCTTCAATTCTCATTGATTTCTCCAACTGATTTTTCAAATCAGAAATATCTTCTTTGAAATTATGATCTTTCCCTTCAATAATATGAAGAAGTTTCTTCAGATCTTTGTTCTCCATCTTAATATCTTCTATCAACCTTGCTTGAGCTTTGTTATTGGGTTCAAGGGTCATTATTCTTCTAAGATCTTCACGTTCAGAATCCTGCAATGGAAATACACCTTCCTCACTTCTTGTGGAATAAACATCAAAACTTTGATCATAAACTTCTTCAATAACCAAAAAATCATCAACACTATAATGACAATGAAACTGTCCATGACTGAAAATATTGTTCGCTATACCTTTTACCAACGAAAGAGGTTCTTCGGGTTTTGTAACATTATTGTCTTGTTTTCATCTCTTATTCTTCCAAGATTGTTTAATCTTGTTATTTGTATTAATCCCATGATCTACACTCTAAGAGGTCAAGCTTTACTAAAGAGAACCTAGCTCTGATACCAATTGTTTGAAATGTGCTCACTACTGGGTGAGCGTGAATTAGTAGTGACAATGTTTATTTAGCCTTTAAAATAATTTTCCAATTATTGAATTACAACATGCATTAACCCATTAGTGGATCGGGTCGCATAATAATAATACATGAGAGACATACCAATAAACAAATAAACATGAACAAGAGGACATAGGTGATAATGGTGGAAAAGCCTCTCGAAGGCAAAAAACCACCCTTGATGTTGTTGCACTGCTCAGTAATTTTATTATTCGCGAATAAATTCAATACATAGAAAATACATATGGCTACTATCAGTAAAGAAATTTGATCCTCATCTCACGACTCTACAGACATCCACCCACTGGAAGCCCTAACTACTAATGAGCCTCACCTAACTATGATTCGATTCATGAGGAAATATGATCCTCATCCCACAACTCTATGAACTTCATCTGTTAGAAGCCACCATGACCAATGAGCCTTGCCCAACTCTAATTGCACTTGTGAAGAAATATGTTCTTTATACTAAATTTGGAGAATCCCTCGCTCCACTCTTCTATGTGACCCTCATTTCATAAATATTTCTTACTGGAGCCAATATAAACTATTCAACTAGCACAACACAACAACTTCTAGCATTATAGGCTCAAAACAAACAGAACAATCTCATTGAAATAATTCTCCATAACTCACTCAATCACTGCAAAAACCCTAACAATAACATATGTTGCACACACAAAAGATAATTTGATTAAAATATAATGAGAAATCATATAGGAAATGATCCACAACCATTCCTTACTCCATCACCATACTGTTGCATAAAATCCTGGTTGAATCATACTTCTGTTGCCATCTCCTACAACTGTGAACTGTTGAATTTTTTTTTGTAGAATTCCCTGCACAGATTTCATACACCACTATTATCGCACACACACTCTCTGAACTTACACAACAATCACTTTTATTCTCAAGATAACCATCTAAAAACCTCCCGATCTCCATTTATTTGTAATCTTCTATAATGGTTTAATCAATAATTATAATTGTGTAGTGTTTCTCTGTTCATATGTTGGAAGTGGTCTGCTTCATTTCCTCTTGACTCAATCTAGCCACTAACTTCACTTACCAATGAATATTCTATTTTTAACAATATTGTAGAAGTTAGGTTATACTTATACAAATTAGAAGACAAAATAACATCTACATATGCATGAGGAAATAGGAGTAATTTGCAATGTGCATGAGGAATCTGAAGCATTTTGAGTTCAAGCCACAACCACATGCATCAAACTACTAGAAATTTAGTATAGCCACATGAATAAGCCTTCTTCCATGTGTTTGGAACCCTTTAGCTACATGCATAATCTTAGCTCCATGCGTCAAGATCAGAGGATGGTCAAAGTCAACTATCCTCAGTTTAGAACCCACCCAAACATGGTCCACTACTTAACAACCTTTTCTAAGACCTCAGTGACCCTTTGTAGCCATTACAACACTCCAAAAAACCATTGTCACAACTTCGTCATGATCAAAAGTCAAGCTAGGTTGACTTGAATGCAATCCATCAGTTGCATTAAGACCTAAGCCATCAAATTTCTCTATAGCTTCTCCAACACCTACATAATCTTCAAATAATCTAAAAATTGTCCACACACACACCAAGTACCATAATAATAACTTGATAGTGTCCAATCATTGTCAACTAGGTGTAGCAACTCCACAACTTTCCAAGGCATCCAAACACAAGCCAAATACTTGCACTAACATCCACAACCACTAAGCTAATGTATGAAACCAATGCACAAGAGAAGTACCATGTCACTATCACTTGCACCTAATCATAAAGGCCAATACATGTACCAATTGACCATGTGCATAAACAAGACTCCACATCACATGCTATCATGGTGGAATCAATGCCAACCAACAATACACCATGCTGCTAGGTTGACATTAATGCCAACCAACAACTAAGCCATAATGCGAACATCGGTGTGTTATGTTTCACAAAAATTCCCACACAATATCTAGAGGATTCTTAAATTATTATTTTGGATGATAGTCACTAATTCCTCTTTTTGATGCATAGATCATTGCAAACACAATTGTCATGGTTTTGGCATCCAATTTTATTGTTCTAGTTCTTAGAATCCAAAGATATAGAGTGGGCACTACTGTACAAAGGAACATGGATTATTAGAAAACGAAATCCTCATGGCTCTCAATGAACCACAAAATCTCAACTTATTCCCCTTCTATGATGTGGCCACAATTTGGTAGGTTATATTAGAGGATGGGATTGTTCATGTGCTAGTTTAGGGTTTTAAGCTTAATCACAACTTTCACACTGCTAACAATATTGTCTAGTTCATTCATTGGTTGGTTTAGTCAATATACTAAACTTGGGCAGGATTTTAAAAAATGTGAGATGTCAGGAGGTCATGCAAGGAGTAAAAAATTTGATGGATAGTAGTCACTAGGTCATAATGGAATTGAAGCACTCTACACACCTAACAATCATTTAATCGAGTTGAAATTTCATTATAATGTGTAAACATATTAATGATACATAAAAAACAAATATAAGAAACTGCATCAAATGGATTTCCCTGGGACTTCTTCAAAGTACCCTCTACTAGTAACAAATGTTGTTAAAATTAATCTCTCCATGGTCATTACTGTTTCCATTTATAACATGGATTTAATTTTTTACATTCATCTCAAAAATCATATAAATGGAAAAGTTGCAAAAAAAATAGGGAGAATTGTGCTTGGGAGTTAGGCTTTAAAAAGAGAATATAACATTGCAAATTATTTAGCTCTTACATTCTAAAAATCTAATTAAATATAAAGAGGAGTGCCATGGTGAAGGTTTGATCAATTCTACGTTGCACCACCAGGTTGAGTACATCCTCTCCTAAATGATCTCCAATGTTTCTTGTTTTCATGTTTCCTACACCATAGAGACATTAATTATCAATTGAACTAAATTCTATTCTATTTCATTTCATATAGGAGAGAGGTAAATTATTCGAGGTAGCTCATATGCTTTGGATTCAAAAATAATATGAAAATATGTAATAGAGATAAAAATGACCTTTTCCTTTCAATATTTGGAATACATAATTTATATTGGACGAGAAGAACCCTTAGCTACAATTTCTCTAGAGGCACTGAGTATTGTGAATGAGGACCTTGGATTGTAGAAGAACCCCTCAATTTGATAATGCTAAAGCTTCTTCTTCTACCCCTTTTATGGGTTTAACACTATAATGGTATAGGGTCTTCTCAAGCTGAGTCTCTAGCTTAACTTTATAGCACTAAAAACTGGCCTAATCCCAAACCCATAGCCATATCCTTTGAATGCTTCCAATGCATACTTAAAGCTCAATATCTGATGCATTCACACAACCAATCGATATAGTAAAATCTATGAAATATATCTGATGACAATGCAAGAAATTTTAATATTTAAATTAAGTGTAAGTTGTGGCGTGATGTGAGAACAACATTCCCCACAACATCCATGAGAAATAATTGGTTTTTGGGCTAATATGCGTAATTATCAACTCTCATGACCACATTTCCTGATCAATCAAAGGCTATAAATTCATTTCCATTAAATATGATACATCTCTTTCAAATGATGAAGGTAGAGGGATAGACAGGGTTTACATTAGAGGAGTTTTCAACCTAAGAGTGGCCTCCTAAGGAAAAATATAAAACAATAGTTAAAATAATAAAATAAGAGTCAAGAAGTTTGGAGGTAGAAGAAGAAAACTATTTTTCTTAATTGTATTTTTGACTTATCTTCTTATAGGTTTACTCAAATTTCATGTGTAGACACTCATTTGGTGTAGAATTAAATTCCACATCCAACGACTACCCATTATGCATACTTTTGAGAAGACCAACATTGATAAAAATTTAAGATACATTAAAAAAAGTGTGTTCAGCATGATTTTTTAATGTATCTTCAATTTTTATAAATGTGGGCCTTCTCAAAAGTATGCGTAATGGGTACTCGTTGGATGTGGAATTTAATTTCACATCCAACAAGTGTCTACAATTGAAATTTGATTAAACGTATAGTGCGATAAGCCAAAAATACAATTAAAAAAAGCAGTTTTCCTTCTTTTCAATGCAAAATATTTACATGTACCTCTTTTTAAATTTAAATTATTTTGATACGTTAAAATATTATGACATCGAAATTATGTGAAATTTTCATGTGAACTTTTAGGCTAAAATATTCTCTAATGGTTAAGAAATCTTATCAATGTGGCCAATGGAAACTGAAATTCGCAGGGAAGATGATGAAATATACGGATGAACCTCAGAAGTAGAACTTATATAATTAAAGCACTAACAAGAAAAAAAAAAGTTGTGTTATATGCATTTACATCTTGCATGGTGTTAGATCAAAGTTATGATTGAGGTTATATCTAGAAAAAACTAATAGTTGTCTAGGGAATTGGGCAACATTATCTAACGAAATGTTGATATTATAAGGAGATTGTTAATCTATGGTGAATATAACATCAATACCTAATCTAGCAAAGAAGAACACATCAGAAAAATATAACAACACTTCAATAATGACCACAATATACATGGCCCATATCATGTGTTTTACGGAGAAATAAAATACAAAGGGAGAAGATTGTTGTCTAATTACAAGTAGTCAAAAGAGAAGTGTTAACCTACCCTTAGGTTATTATCAATATAGAAGATTGAATGAATGATCTAGAAATGATATGGATTATGCATTTATACACCTTAGACATTGTTTAGAGTGCTAGCTCCAAGAGAATGACTAGTCGAACCTAGTCAAATATAGACAGGTACGATAAAGTGGGTTAATTTCCCATATGCAAGCTCAATAAATCTACCAATACATCAAATAGAGGGTCAGAAAATGGCCTCATCTACAAATTAGCCATAATCTCAACAAACGAAAACCTCTCCCTAAATGGACAACATCATATCCTGGGAATGAAGCATATATATGAAATATCCAAAAGGGATTTTTGGCCTTAGAGTTTCAAAAACATAAAATGCATGTAAAAGAGGGTGGAAAATCATAATATTTTTTCCCAAATAGTGAGTGTTGAAACCATAGTCTCAAAACTCGAACAAGGCTAAAATAATGTTGGACAAAGAAAGAAGAATTCACAGTATATCTAATATAATGTTGAGTTCATAACGAGATGGTAGATCTATGGTTTAACAATCATCCATACAAGGTCTAGCAAATCAAGAGTAAACCACACCAATGTCCAAGTCCATCACAAAACACCATAAATCAATCGTACACAATGCACACTACACATATTAAGAAGCACTCCAAAACATGGTGTAAAGACTTCCAAAGTAACCCTAAAAGCTAGTATTGCATATAGGGAGACTAAAAAATTCACAATTCTTTGTGGGGAAAGATTAGTGTCTATATTGCTAGAGGCAGAAAGAAACTAATCAAGTACAAAACTCTTCAAGATTTAGACTATATTGATTTTTTAGAGGATGAATGAAAAATCTTAATATAAAGTCCATTTCTTCTATAAGTAGTTAGTACAATGACCTAGAGTGGTCCAAAGATTACCAAGTGAACATAGAATATGACAACAACAATGATTACATGACATAAAAGGGATATTGTGCCAGTCAAATTTGCTTCAATGTATCTACAATTGGAGGATATCATGAATGTTAGATGTGAATAGAGTGATCAACTAGACATTAAGGGGACAGGACCTTCCTTATCTATAGAAAATATAATGTAAAATTACTAGAGAGAAACAAAAATGAGGCTTTTATATTCTATGGAGGGTAAACCGTCCAAGGCATAGTTTCGTATTTGCACAATATTTGTAAGGAGATAGGAACATTCAGATGAACCAATAGACTTGATTTTGAATAAATGTATGAGGCATAGCCCTCATGATACATGCAACCTTCCTTTCCATTTCGAGAACCATATGAATAGAAATTAGACAACATGGTAGAGCTAGATGAGGAATGGGTTAAATGGAGCTTCTTCTTGCCACTTATTTGCTTTGTTTGGTCTATTTTAGTCCAATTAATCATTGGAAAAATGTGAATTATCTCTTCTTCAATTTATATTACTTCAAATAAATGGTAGATAAAATTCCGTATTGTAATTTGTTTGACAAATCAAGATGATTTCTTCTAAAATATATTATACATATGCAAGTGGTGAACAACCAAGATTAAGGGAAACATCAGAATATTATTTGAGACATAACTAAAAACTGTTATTCATTAGTTTTATGTACACAAACCATGTTCGCAATGAAATTTCAATCATCAAGAAATAAAGCCTTATAGGGATTGTGATGAGAAAGTCTTACAAACCAACTTTTCTCGGATATGTTAAAACACCATAATAAAATTTGATTGAATGAGCATAGTAAAAAACTACATAAATTTATTTGTTATTGCTCCTATATAATTTATCCTTAAAGTCAGATTGACATAGATATTTTACTTATCAGAATTACAGTAGAAACACTAAATATTTTCACTGCCAAACTATTTTTCATGGTTACATCTTGAATCAAAGGAAGAGCTTAAAAGGGATGTTACCTTTAATAAATATCCCCTTCCCTATGGTGAATGTGAAAGACTTTTGTCCCAGATATTTTGTGTTGTTAAAGAAACAAATAGCAACAATGAAAGACAACAATAAAATTCCTACTGGATAAAATTGGAATACACATTTATGATTACATCTGAGCTTAAAGAAGTTATTTAACCATAAAAATAAAAATAGATAAAATAAAATATGAGTATCAGAAAAATTACTTCCAAAAATTCTAAGGCAGATCCTCATTCTTACCTACATTGTGATCATAAGAACATCAACCAAGAAAATGAGATATAATTTTAGCTATATTTATCAACTCATAAAAGTAAAAGACCAACTCTATAATAGGAACCGTGTATATATTTTCTTCTATGACCATTCATTTCTACTTCAAAATATTTCAACTTTAGTTAAATTATGAGATGTTAGGAGCTTGTAGATCGCCCCTAGCCTACATTCCTATAAGATCACCCCCTACTCTAGTTTTCAAAGTGTAATCAGGCACATCCCTATTATATGAAAATCCTCTACTTTGGTTCTCCAGATAACATAGGTTTTAAGCCACCTCAGATCACAAGTATCTAAATAAATATCCCTACATAGAATAACCTACGTTGGATTCCCTTTACACTCCTTATCAACATCCTTCACAAAATATCTATAGGTTTGACTCCTAGTGAAGATTAAAATGGAAATTCAAATTCTTTCCCATGAGTAGAAGTAATATGTTTCTTGTTGACTTAGTAGTCCTTGAATTTATAGTTTTCATATTGGCAATGTCTAGCTTTATCATTATGAAAGATTACATCAAATATACCTTTAGCCTCCTCATTGAGTTCAATTTGTAGTTTGAAATTTGAATATACATGGTACGGATTGTTATTTGCTACAAAGAAAAAAAATTAATGTACATGGAAGCTAAAATTTGCTTCCTCCATGTCCCAAAACCGACTTTCAAATTGGAAGTTGATAGATATTACTTGATTCCTTACGATGTGGATGAGTCTCGAAGTTACTTGAACACAGTCTCAAAACAGACTTACATGCAAATGCACCAATTAAATTTATATTATACCAAACCCGTTGAATGAGGCAATGGGATAGAATCCATAAAAAATATTTCCATGCAACCCAAACACACATAGCCAATATCGCATGATGTTCATGCCCATTCCACTAATACAAGGTGGGTTAACTAATTTGTGTTTCAATAAATTTACCTTATCCACTCTTGCCCATTAGAAATAGAGAATATAACAATGAAACCCATGTGAAATAATAAAAATAAAAGGAATGGTGTAAACCCCATAATAACAACCTTAATCATCATTCTTCTTAGTCCCTAATGTAAAATAAGAGGAGATGAAAACCCAAAACGGGTACTAGCATAGAAATTGACCACCACTCTAAGGCTAAGGTCATGGTGATTTATGCATAAGATGAAAAATAAATAAAGAAGCAAACAAAATCATAAAGAACAGAAACTTGTAAGAGAAGATAAAATCAAATTCCCTGGTAGAAGAAAAACTGAATAACAGATGCAATAATTAGGAAGTCAAAGACAAATGGATTTGATGTCATGACATATGGAAGACCAAGTTTTCCTCAAATCCCAAGTTCTCAGTTAGAAACTAGCTAATGCTCAACCACAGTGCCGCTAATACTCAACCATATTCTAGAAGGTGAAGAGAATTTGCAGCATTTATGATCACTAGAAGATCATTATATAATACACAAAAAAGTTTAAATATTAAACATGCCTGTCAAGTTGTTAAGTGGCTCAGTTGTTCAAGGAATGGGTTTCTTCTAAGCTTGACATCCTTTTTGTCACCCTTCAAAGCTAGAAGTGAAACATTTTAAGCTATGTCACATTAGCTTCTAGAGTGCAAGAACAAGGTGGACATTGGAAATGATGATCAAAATGGCTAGAAGATCACCCCAAATTTCCATGAAATCACATGTTGGGAATGGAAAAAATATATATTAAAAAAAAATTTACATATTTAAAGAAAATTCAAAAATTATAAAAATTTATTGATTGAAATTGAAATTTTAAAAACGTATCCATGATACTTACATCATGCAATTACACATGGTTAATTATTTAGGGTTGTGGACTAGGTTTTGGGTGAGGAATAAATGGAGTCTATCATGGCACAACTAAAATCCATCTTTGTGGAAATTAAGGGGGAAAATACAAAGCACTACGTTGAGCACTACCTGATAATTCTTGGCTAGGGCGGCAAGAAATTGATTGCCAATGTTGATCTACATAAACTCGGTGGTTGCATGAATATTTCCACAACCCAAAAGGAGTAATTGCTATGATGTTGACAAAAAGATATTTACACTCGAATTTTTGGGAAAATAGGTGTTATGTTGAAGGGGTGAAGTATCCTCCGAAAAACATTATGTTTAAGCCTGATGCACATGATATGTTGCAAATCAAGGAAAAGAGTTTCATTTTTCTTCTTCTAGTTACAATTCGTGTGAATCATCATGCCAACCTTCATGTTAGTGCTCTAGCTCCTAATGTTTCAAGCCCTAGTACTTTGGTTTCTATTGTAGTGTCACGAAAGAGGTCTACAAAGATGAGAAGAAGATGATATTAAGATAGAATTAACCAAATGAAAAGTCCATGACAAGGAAAATGTTAGGATCTAACCCTAACCCCTTTATTCAAAAGGTGTCTCTACTAGAAATGGTTGAAAAAAGAAAACAAGGATTGTGCTACTACTGTGATGAAAGATTATCCCCAGGGCATAAATGCAGGGAAATAAATTTCTTTCAAATTGATGCTACTAACAAAAGCTCATCCGAGGAAGCCCCACCCCTTCGGGGGCTTGAGGGAGAAGTTGATGAAACCTAGCCTGAAAATGATCTCACATCTATGCCAAATGAACCAATTATCTCACTACATGCTTTGGTGGGCATTTCTTCCCCTCAAACACTCAAAATCTGAGGCTTTCTTAAACATTGAGTAGTGGTGGTATTGATGGATAATGGAAGCACTCATAAATTTATCCATAATGAAGTCACTGAAGTTGTTCATTGTTTTGTGCGGGCAGTCTCTAATTTCCAAGTCCTTATCGTTGATGGGGGGACCATGAAATGTGAAGTCCACTGTGAAAATATTAAACTTCATATGGGAGACTACCACCTAAAGACCCACATGTTTTCTATTAAAATGGGTGGTTGTGACATTATCTTGGATGTTGAATGGCTTCACACAGTGAGCCCAATCACAATGGATTTCAGGAGTTATATATGAGATTTAAGTAGAACGACCACATTCATACTTTGCAATGGACTCCAAGCAAGTGATCCTACTATCATTAGCTCACATCGAATGGAAATCTTTTGAAAAAGGTCCATCATGGAGTCATTTCCCAATTTAATGCCATCCAGGCCATTGAATCCACTACTCATATTCATCCTGACATGCAATAGGTCTTAGATAGCCACCAACAAGTATTTGAAAAACCTAAAGATCTTCCACCCTCTAGGGTGAACATGATCATAACATCCCGTTGGTCCCGGGGACTCAACTGCCTAATGTGTGCCCGTACCAATATCCTTTTTCCCAAAAGAATGAAATTGAAAAAATAATCAAGGAACTCCTCAAAGCTGGTGTTATTTGTCCCATCATGAATCCTTATTCATCACCAGTGGTCATGGCTCTAAAGAAATATGGATAATGGCACATGTGTATGCACTTTCGGGCCCTCAACAAGCTCACTGTCAAAGACAAATTTTCTGTTTGGGTTGTTGATGATCTTCTTGATGAACTAGATGGTACTTGATTCTTTACCACGATAGATATTCGCTCTTGCTATCACCAAATACATATGAAGGGAGGAGACATTCCCACAACTACCTTCCTAACTCATGAAGGCCATTATGAATTCTTGATCATGCCATTTGGTCTCTGTAATTCTCCATCTACTTTTGAAAGCCTCATGAAAGACCTACTGAAGCCATATCTCCGAAAATTTGTCCTTGTTTTCTTTGATGACATTCTCATCTAGAGCCTAACATGGGACAAACATCTTTAGCATGTAGTCCTGATCTTGCAACTACTCTGAAATCACAAATTATTTGTCATATTATCCAAGTGCTATTTTGGTGTCGAAGAAGACGAGTATTTGGGACACATTATACGTCGTGAACGAGTGATGATTGATCCAAAAGAGATACAAGCAATGCAAGATTGTCCCCAACCAAAATTTTGAAGAGTTTGAGCAAATTCTTGGGTCTCACTGGCTACTATCACAAATTTGTCTATAATTATGGTCACATTGTTGGACTCGTCACTAATATTCTCATGAAAAATTCACTTCTCTGGAATGATGCAACTCAACAAGCATTTGTGTCTCTTAAACAGTCTATGTGCTCCACTCCAATATTGTCCCTACCAGACTTCACCAAATGTTTTGTGATTTAATGTGATGCTTCCGGTACTGGTGTTGTATTAATGTAGTAGGGCCAACCATCAGCCTTCACCACCCAACAACTGTGTGGAAAATGTCTGGGTCAATCTACCTATGACAAAGAAACGATGGCCATATTACATGTAGTAGATACTTGGAGACCATACATATTGGGGCAATGTTTCCAAATTCACACAGACCATCAAAGACTAAAATATTTTTTGGAGCAACATCTATCATCGCCGCAAAAAAATAAATGGATGTCCAAAATATTGGGATATTATTATGAGATAATTTACAACAAAGGACGTGACAATGTAATAGATGATGCTTTATTGCACCAATTTAAGGATGAAAGATGTTGGGTATATGACCAAAGTTCCACATTGACTAGAAGTGGGGAGGATCATGGGTATATAAGGATGGAAAAATATCTCCATTGGTATGAGGCCTTTTGGGGTAAGTCCAAAAGCAAATCCATGAGGGCTTAGGCCCAAAGTAGACAATATCATACCATTGTGGAGATATGTGGTGTCCAGAATCCTAACAAAAGAAGCTTGTTATCAATCTCTCTTCCCATACCAGATTGAATTGAAGAGGGCTGCAAGGAATGGTTCTCAAACCCCTCTCTCTCCCAACTTATTAATAACTTGAGAGAAGATCCTAATTCCTTAGTTGACTTCTCTTGGAAGGATAATATTCTTCACTACAAGGATCAAGTAGTTATATCGCCGGCACCCACCCTTAAAACCCACATTTTGGAAGAATTGCACTCATCTCCAACTGTAGAGCATTTAGGATTTCAGAAGACTTATGCTCACACTCGTTGTTCTTTCTTTGGACTCGCATGAAAAATGACATTCTTACTTTTGTAGCTGAATGTGATGGGTGTCAATGCAACAAAGGAGAAAAATTCAAGTTACCAGGAACCTTATAGCCATTGCCACTCCCTGCCTCTGTCAAGACAAATGTTTCCATGGATTTCATCACTAGTCTCCCAAAGTTGGGAAACAAATCCATCATTATGGTAGTTGTGGACAAATATTCTAAATATTTTCATTTTTTCACTCTACCCCACCCATTTACCCCCACTTTGGTGGCTCAAGCATTCATGGACCAGATCTTCAAAGTACATGGCATGTTGACTTCCATTATGTCTGATCATGAACACACCTTCACCAACAAATTTTGGCAAGAAATTTTAAAGCTACAAGGCACACAACTCCAACTAAGTACCACCTATCATCACCAAATCGATGGTCAAACAAAATAATTCAAGAAATATTTGGAGACATATGTAAGGTGCTTCACTTTAAAAAAGTAGCATCAATGGGGTATAGTGGCTACCTTTAGTTGAATGGTGGTATAATACTAACTATCATGAAGCCACGAAAATGACTCCGTACGAGGCAGTGCATGGCCAACTCCCACCTTCACCTATTTTTATATCCCTGGATGTTCTAAGGTGCAGGCAGTTGATCAACTCCTACAGAACTATGCTGCCATGATATCTCATCTCAAAGATAATCTACATCAAGCTGAGAACCCAATGAAGCAACAAGCAGACCGACATCATTCTGAGCGCACATTTCAAGAAGGGGATCAGGTATTCCTACAGCTGCAACCATATAAGAAAACATATCTCAAAGAAAAGGGTTTCCAGAAACTAGCACCAAAATTCTATGGACCTTATCAGATACTTCAACGCATTGGAGCAGTTGCCTACAAACTGGCCTTGCTACCAACTTCAAAAATCCATTTGGTCATCCATGTATCATGTCTGAAGAAGGTGGTGGGGAACAATTGCAAAATTTAAACCAATCTACCAAAATTGGATGACAAAGGCTCACTCTAGCTCCAATTAGAACATGCCCTCGATACCCATGAAAGACATCTCTCCACGATCAAGGAAGTCCTCTTCAAGTGGAAATACACCTCTCCAGAAAATACGACTTGGGAACCATCCACTATTCTTCAGCAGTTTCCGTAGCTTCAACCTTGAGGACACGACCTCTTTTGATGGGGGAGGGCATGTTAGGGTCTAACACTAACCCCTTTATTTATGTAATAATCCCAATGAGTTGACTCATCATCATAGTTAGTTAGAGAGTACATAAAGCCCGCATTGATAATTGTAAATAGTTGACCCGCATTAGAGAAAAGGGACCACATTTAGTTCTAAATGGGCCATAGTTAATAAATAAAGTGGTTAACCTGTGTTATGCAAGGGACCACTAGTAGTTAGGGTTTTGGATGTCATTTAGATATAAATAGTCTTTGTTAGTAAAGGAAAGATCATTGAGTCTTATTGTAATTGACCTCTACTCTGCTTGGGGTTTCCCCCTCGAAGAGGCAAGCGAACACTAAATCTATTTATGAATAATAAAATACTTGTTGTTTTTCTCATTTTATTATGTGTTATGGGCTATATTTCTTCGCATTTTGTTATTCTGGAGTTTCTCATAGGTCAGGAGCATAACAAAAAAGGTTGGAAGGAGCACAATTGATGTATAATGTTTGGTCCGCACATGAAATGGTCACCTATGAGTTGAAAATGAGCCTGTCTTCTACACAAGTGTTTGATGAGATGTCAACCCGAAAAGAACATTTTCAAATCATGATCAAATACTCTTAGGGAAAACCGTGATGATGTGGGTACATTCTAGAGATTATAGGTACATTACAAACAAACCCTAATCTAACCAAAAAAAATACAACAGAGGATTATCACAATACTTCAATAGTAAATGCAATATAGATGAACCAAAAAACATGTGGTTGAAAGAGAAATCCAACACAGAAGAGAGAAGATTGATGTCCAAGCACGAGTACTCAAGAGAGTAACACTATAGGTAAACTTCCCTTTAGCGTTTATCAAAAGAATAAATCGCATGAATGATTTAAAAATGAGAAGAGTGGTGCATTTAATATTTAATCACTTCCATTAGAGTTTAGAGCACTTTACCCAATAGCATGACTAGGCAAACCCTCAAATATAGACAAATACAATAAATTAGGTTACTTTCACATATGTAGGGAAAATAAAGCCACTGATACATCAAGTAGAGGACCAAAATGTGGCCTCAAGTGAAATTGTTTATAATGTCAACAAGGAAGCCATACCAGATTCCATATGTTTATTACCCTAAAGATTTTATAATCAGTGCTAAGGATATAAATCCTCCTCTAGCCTTTGCTTCTAGTTCTTGAGCATCCATTAATGCAAGGCTTATTTTAAAAAGGGACAACTCTTTACAAGACTCTGAATCTATATTCAAATTCAGATTCCTCTATTTTTATGTTTTGTTGAAATTTGTTGTTATTATTGTTTATGGTTCATGTTTATCATCATGTTATGAATAATTATTTTAATATTGGGTTATATTTAATATTAGTTTTATGCCTAGGATCATATTTACTCAAGGAAGAGACTACAATACTATTTCATTAATACAAAATAGACATAAATTCCTGCAAAGTCCCGAGGAAAGAGTTAAGGCTCGTGTTGCTTTATATATAGCTATGCATTCCATAAGAAGCTTCAACTAGTATATGAAAAGTAATGGGCTTGTTTTTTCCATAGTAAGTAGTTGATTTAGAAGTTTTTTTAGTTATACCTAATGTCATGGAGGTAAGATGTATAATTTCTCTCCCCATAAGGATCTCACCAAAAATGATGTCATCTACATGGAACTAGGATTATATATTATGAAAATGTCACATATCAGATACGTGATTATTATGAGGATAAATCCCTCGCCGCTGTAAATTTCTTTGTATAGATACTATCATAAACGTTCCATTAGTTTGATCTTGTACACACATGCATGTGACATATTTGTGAGTCTGCATATGCATCAAGTATCCTCTCCATAATTTGTCACTAAATAATCGATCTTAGAAGTCATTTACCATGAATAAAGTCAAAATTGTAAGAAACATTTCTCCAAAAAGATCTTATGAGAAGTAAACTCATGGATATATAAGAAGGTTATCTACAAATGTCACTTATAAGATTATAGTAACATGTCTAGAATTTTAAGTGTGTTGGAGACATAGGGAAATATTAACGATAATTTTACAAGATAGATGTGAATGATGTTGGAAAGATGAATTCAATAATCCATGGAGATCTTCGAAAATAAAGTAGGCATGAAATTTCAAGGATAGAAGCCAATGATGTTGGATAATTGAATCAATGATATGTAGAGATTTTCAAAAAGAAACTATGGATAAAATTTCAATATATTGGTACAGTAAATATATTTTAGCAAGTCCACAACATAATTATCAAGTTTGAAATGACAATTCTTATGAAAATTATTGCAAGAAAAATAATCATTAGTTTCTCTTACAAAGGAAACAAACTAACATGACACAACTTTTGATGATCTAATTAATTGTGACTGCTTCCATGTATTACTCATAATCATGCATTATGCAAAGTGATTATTCGCAGAAAGGACCCAAATGAGGAGATCTATGGGACTCTATGGAAAATATGGAGCATTTCATTTGTTTGACATGTCAAGGATTATTAAAGTTCAAAATATTGGAAGATATGTGGATAAGGATACAACAAATATTGAATGAATATATACGTCACCATTTATCAATTAAGCTAGTTCCATCTTCAAGAAAATATCCATGTCCCAAAACCAATCTCAAATGAGCGGGGAAGAAATGCTTCAACAAGTACACTAAAAATCAGAAGAGGGTATTGATAAAAGATGAATTATTGGAGAAATAATTCTCATGTTGGAAGATTATTAATTTAGGCCTTTCTCTTCTCATGTTATCACTTATTTTTTTATTAGTCCCAAGCCTCACAATTGATTAATATCAAGTTGGAAGATTCACCATGAACTAAGATAATATTGTCTTCATTATAAATATAAATCCAAAAACATCAAACAATCTCATGTGTATATCGCTAGGAGATGGTTAAATCTTGAGAATAGGACACACTAATTTAAACTGAACCATGAGTTTTTATTGTCTAAGTATTGATGGGAAAAATGTGGTAAACAATGCAAATTTCAATATAACAAGTTAGATTCACTTATAGTTCAATAAGGGAATGAGGTCGCATGCCTACCATGAACATTCATATGATAACCTTCTAATCCCACCCTTAAAGTAAGTATGAACAAGTGTTCCTTTGCAAATGGAAATGGTCAATCCATTGCTGGCTTTATTTAACAACCAATAAACTTATTCAACCACCATGCCATATTAGATTATTTAGGGCCTTCATCATCCTTTCAAATCCACTTTTCATATTTCATAGACCTATCATTTGCGAAAATGTACACAATGTCAATATTTTGGATCTTAGCACACAAAAAGCATGTGTGTGTTTGTCTGCAATGCATGAGAAACCATCTTGAGAAAATTAATGGTAGAAAGAAGTTTGGAAGTATGGAATGAAATAAAATATTGAATGATCTAGCGAAGACACACACACAATCAAGATAACAGAAAACAATTGGAAAATAATTAATTCCTATTTCCTCTTATGACTACCTAACCAAATTATTTAAGAAGCATTTTTAGATTGTATTTGCTAATCAAGGCTTGTCACTTTGGAATGACTCATGAGTCACATGTATCATTGATGATTGACTAGATTTTATTTCATTAATGGATAGAAAAGAATTTTTAATCGTATGTAGTGGTGTTAATGCATGAATATATGAATTACCATTACTTACATAAGAAAATACAACCAATGTATCCATTTTGGTGTAAATTTCGAGAGAGTCAATTCCTTTTCTTAGAATCTCCATCATAACTAAAAAAATGAAGAAAACAATATTGGTAAATATGATTTGAACACCAAATTGATCCATGTGGAGCAACTTGGAATCACCATTAAGAGTTGCCCAACATTTCATTTTCCACAAGAAGGAACATCAATCAATCTTGTGGTGTCCCTACTTTCCTATTCATTCATTTGTTGCGAACACTTTCCAGTGCAATGGGATACATACAAGATGTAATACAACATAGAAAAATGATCGTAGAATGTTCAGGATACCTTGTTGAAACTTCCCCTGCTTCAAATTCCATGCGACCCCATAAGATTCTGTTTCCACATCTCTACGGGCTAGAAATATGATCCCAAACCCTTATACCACAAGAGAAAAAAAAATTACTTAACTCAACTTTGGCTTTAAATCATAACCTTAAAATATTTACATATGCAATGCAAAAATCACTAGCTCTTATGTTGCTAATGCCAACAAACTAAATTTTCCTACTTGCATCATCTTATTGCATAGAAAAACCCGAAAGGACAAACATTAATTTTAAGAACTACATGACAAAGAAATGCCTAGAAAATTGTTTCAAAGAAATTTTTGGAGGAAAATGTTAACAGATCCAAGTACTTCTTAACTCCATTCTTTACTACAAAATTCTTCAAGAAGTCCTTGCAGAACTGTAAAATGTTGTGGAACAAATTCTTTTTTTATGAAAATAGTTCATTCTGATAATTGAGATTTTACAAGAATAAATATTGTTACAATATGAATATAATGGGTTTCAATCCTTATGTTTACATATATAGATTAAAATTTGAATCTTTTTATTTACTTGGTGTAGAGTTGAATACAAATGAGTATGGATATTGGGTTTCTTTCATAGACGTTGTTATTACACTTAACTCTCTCATCATTCTTCAAACCCGACGCAATATTCTTCTTACAAAAGAATAAAACACCAAATTGAAATCCCTAGTTAAAACATCTTTTTCTTTTAAAATAGAGAACTACCAAGGAAAAAAATAATAGAACATGAAAGAAATTTATTTTACATGAAAGCTCAAGCTACATAACCATGAAGTCAACCAAAGCTTTCTTTGGAGATATATATTCCCAAAATAAATGAGGAAATAAGATTTTGAAAAAACTATAATAGAGCAGGTGAAAATTTTTACTCTAAACATCTTTTTTCCTGCTTGAGTGTCCACAATGACATTAACTTATGTCTCACGACCTTCATAACCAATCATGGGAAAGGGTAGGGTAGATAGTGGTTCATGTCTTCTGTTGAATTGTGGCATGGAGATGGTTGGCTCTATTGTTCAAAATGATTCTAGATTGCTCCTCCCAAGACTGGGTTAACTAGATTGCACTTTCTCATATTTTTATTTACCTTCTCATCTCCAAGCCCTCATGTTCATCCTAATTTATATCATCCATCTGTTGCCATGATTTTTAAATATTCGTGCAATGATTTTACATTGTTAATCTTCATAGGAAAGCCACCTATGATTAAAATCCTTGAAAATAGCTCATAATCAAGTAAATAACCTATTTACCATTAGTTACTTGCCATCATAATTTAAGCAAGTCTTTTCATAAAAAATGAATACGAACAAGATGTAAATAAATATACCTACTAGGAGTTACTATGTACCATTAATTATGTTTTCTTCAATTCTTTAAATTGTAGTCCAATAAATGTGTAAATGTGCAAGCTTACTAGTAGTTACTACTCACCACAAATTTTATGAAAGTCCTTATCCCTTAGTAGGATTTAACTTTTCCACTTAATATATTAATTTACAAATTTTCAAAAAACATAACATCCACTTAAGTGGTAGGAAATACATTACCCTACAACACTTGTTCAAAATGTATTTTCAAACCTTCTCTTTAACCCTAAAAAACACTACATAACTTAAATAAATTTGTTACTTTCATCACAATATACACTTTTCAAATAAACCCCTAACTTCTTATTTTTTTGTTTCTAACATTTTCTTTGAATATGTTAAATACAAAATATAATAAAAA
>APFE031525997.1:0-27262 GCA_000404065.3 Pinus taeda | reverse complement strand
TGCAACAACATGGGGGAAAACCACCTGGTCCAGACCTTAAAGGCAGCGCCTTTTCCGTTTGGTGTGGTGGCTCCGACTGGAAATAATGGGACCAGCTTCCCAATGATGAATAAAAAGGGGATGGATAAATGAGTGGTTCTCTAATATAATGGTAATGGATGAATGATTTAATCTTAAAAGTAAAAATATGAATAACTATCCTATCCCGGGAAATTTCTGTTTTTAGTGTAACGTTTGATAATCTTTATCCACAAACAGGCATATAGATGACTCTATTGGTAAACAAAGACATTTATTCATATGATAATTACTTTTTCCAAGTATTTGAACAAAGTAATCGTTAAAAACATTATTACACTATCCTTTATATGTCACTGATACATATATGACTAAAAGAATAACACTCCTTAAACATTCAATAGTGAAAAATATAAAAATTGTTGTTAAAAGCACATACATATATCCAATGATAGGAAGAGTAAAAAAATGACGATTCACATGAAAGAATGAAACAAGATCATAGATAATAGTACCATATGTGATTTGAATCACTCCCGATATTAATCGTATTCAAATTCTTTTTTCCAACATAGAAACACTTTCACATCAAGGAAATAGTGCACATCCCATCAAAGCTTTCTTCGTTAGAATTCGGAATACTAGCCTAGTCTTTATAAAAAAATATACCAGAAGCACAATAGTGCAACTTCCAGATTTGAGTTTTATATAAAAACCGAGGACCCTTTCTAAATGCATGAAAGGGTCTATAAATACTAATTAAACTAACTAACTACAAAAATAAAATGCTATTAATTGGTACAACTAAATCTTTAGTATCTTCTCCACAATAGGTTTGTTGGTAGTCAGCAGCATGATTCATTGTTTCGGATGATCTCCTTTTGATTTGAGTTGGCAGATTGCAAGCATCGGTTCCAATTCTGGAGGACGAGTGAGACGAGAACGGAGTTGAGCTGAGTATGTGGCATCATGGATTTCGGGAATGATACAACTGATCACATCGATTAAACATTTGAGGGCGGCCCTTTGACTGTATGGTTTTACTAAGAAAAACCAATAGGTATCCCAAGTTAAATTTTGGATGTCGACAATTAGTCTTCCATTCTTCTCCAATTCTTGATTGCATGCTTGCTCCAATGTTTTGGCTGACATCAATTTACCTGGGGTGCATTGTGAAATCACGTTAGACAGATAAAGAGTGTTATTGATTAGCTCAATTAAATTACTTGTAGATAATCTACATCTGGAAACCTCTCTCTCTCCTTTCATCAACTGTGACTGTCGTTCTAAGAAAAGGATCTCCTTGTTTGATTCTATAATTTTGGGTAGATTTGTTGCCTACCCTTCATTGATGTCTTGCCAAGCAAGAAAGTTTGTCAGAGTCTCATCGGCCTGTTCCAAATCCTGCTTAGCATCGACTGATTTATCAACTATTGATGTCGTTATATCAAAAAGGGGCTCAACCAGAGAAATGTTATGACATAACAATCTTAACTGTGTAACCAATGTTTTGTTGATTTGTAGTGCTTTGGACCTAAAATCTGATGGTTGCGGAAGACTCTTGAACTTCTCTACTTAATGTGATAGCTGAGTGATTTGCTCATCTTTCGTTTTCATCATTAGTTCATTCGTTGTCTTTAACCTAGCCAATGCTTCAGATAATTCTTTTTGCTTTTGTATTGTGCTTGAGTCTATTCTTTGTTTCTCTTCAAGCATTTGCTTATTCAATTGATTGTTTATTTGTTGTTGTGTTGATAGTTGTTGTTCCAACTGTTCAATTTTCTGCTGTGCTTCGGACACCTGTGATTGCAATGAAACAATTGCTTGGTCCTTTTCTTTAAGTAGATTACTTACTTCTGATGCCTTGTCCATAGTGGCTGCCGAATAAGCTCTGGCATACTGAGAAAGATTTGTTAAGTCATCAGAAGGGTTAAACTCTTCTTTCCACACTACATTAGTTGTCTCTGTTTGTGTTGGAAACAGGGAAAATTGATAAAGTCTTCTCCTTTTCCTCTGTCTTTTCACTACAGCCCTGTGTTTGGGACTGTAAAAGACATCTAATGGAGGTATGTCCTCTATATGCCAAATAATTTGATCGGAGGGATATTTTGGAATCATTTCTAAATCCGTGCTAGGGGGTAGGCTGCTGGTTCCTTGATTCGAAACTGTTGTTGACGTTGTATCTTGTCCATCTGTTACTTTGGATGTGCTGACACCTTGTTGACCTTCAAGATTGCTTATAATAGAGTCAAATTGTTGCCATTATTGGAGTAGCTTAGGATCTACATTGATATTTTCACTGCCCTTGTCCTGTTCTTTTTTCTGCTTTTTCTCCTGCTCTTTCTCCTGTTCTAGTTTTTTTCCTCTTTTGAGAATCTTTCCTACAGTAGGAGGTTTGTCAATGATTTGTTGTTCAGGCTCGCTTGACTATGTTTTCGGGGTAGTAGCTAATAAGTCCAGAGGTAGAGTATGCAACCTATGTTCTCTGAGCCTATTAAATTCTACTAGCCTTTCATTGTTATATCTCATTTTGGCCAGCATTTGTACCTGGAATAATGATTATGCCGAAGAAAACAAGTCATCAAAGTCATATTTCTCATGATCAAACCTTGTAAGTTTGGCTTATTCAAGCACAGTATAGGCAACTTTCCTTGGATTGAATTGCCTATTAGGAATAGTTGCAAGATTGAGCATGTTTATTTTCTCTTCCTCCTTCTCCGCATGCTTGTAGTCGTGCAAAGTATAAACACCGCATCTCAAAGGAAAAGTAGGCCAAGCCTACTTTTTAGAAGTCTTAAGAGTCTTGGATGTTCCTGTTGTTGTAATTTGGTAGGCCAATTCTCGGGCTAACAGTTTGTCAAGTATATACAGAGGAAGGACATGAGGTCTTGCAAGGCTACCAAAAAACCTTATGTATGTGAACTTGTCTTCCCCGAACCAATTTCCTACAGCAGTTAGGTCAACCTCTGCTTCCGAAGAAATCTTTGGGGCAGGCTTATCAAAAATGGCATAATAAATAGGTAACATAAAACCATTACAGATTTGGTACAAGTGGTCCTTATAGTGCGCCTTCCATAACTTTTGGTGATAAATGTGAATTGGCATGGGGTCTTGTGAAGTCCATCTCCACCCCAGTACAAGAAATTCAGAATTGAAACAAAGAGTATCTAAAATATAAGCACTAAAATAAAACGGAGGAATAGACCTATTGGTCACGCGAGTTTTATTTCTAAACTCAGGAATTGCAGTGGCTCATTTATCTGACAATATATTTCCCCAATCCATTACTTCACTGTTAACTTCCGTTTCCATTAAAGGAACCATTTCAATAGTGAATTTTGCAGAATCATGTAATCCCAAAATTCTACACATCATTGCCTCGGCATAATAGTAAGGAGAGCATAATGAATCTACAGAGTACTTACCTGAAGATTCATGTTTGTGCCTTGCGGGGTTCTGTCTCCACTCCCGAATTGAGGTTGATTCAGTCTCATTCTCACTTGCGAACTTCTCAAGAAATGATTTATTGTATTTCTTTTGAGGTTCGGGCAAGTGATACATTTTCCTTAAGTCATCGAGATGAAATGAGCCGAAGACCCTTCCGTCAACTGTGCAAAATGTTCTGTTTAAAACCGGGATCTCCTCTACTGCCCATCGCACTACATCAGTGTATGGAAGAATTTTTTCACGAGCTGCTATTCGGTGTAGATATGAGTCAGCTAAATCTTTCAGGGAAGCCTGTGATTTTCTAGTTGAATCTGTGGTAGCTTGTACTGATATTGTCTCAGGCTCCTCTGCTTCAATTAAATTATATATGCTTTGCCAACTTGTGTTTCCAAGGCCAAGACACATATTGTCTGAAATCAATCCCTTTTTGCTTGGTCCTGGATCAGTGGTGGATTGCACTGTTACTGCGGGAGCCACTGCTACCCCAGATCTCTTGGATTTCTTTCCTATTTGGCTTGAACTTGTTGTTTCGGCGGAGCTCTGCGCAAGGAATAAAATGAACGTGACACAGAGAATAGGTGGTGTGAGCCAATATGAAATAATTATATCAATTAGCGAGTAATGAAAGATTAAAATAATACTGTCGCAGATACAATCTCAGGGAAGATCTCGGCATAACTGCTTCATTAATTGGCCACTTAACCTGACAATCATTTTAAATATCCATCATATCGTTTATATGTCGAATGATTCATTCAAGCATGGCTTGAGTTTTTTGGCAGATAATCACAAGTAAATCGCTATCGAGAACAGCAAGGCTTTTAATAATAATCCAAATTAATGCATGCAAGCCTTTTAAATCTATTTTGAAACTTGCGCCTTGATTTATCGGATCGCAATCAGGGATAAGCTCGGGTCATAATACTTATATTATTGCAAAATTTTCGATCCCCGATGGCGATACACCTTATCGCATCGGGAGATTTTAAAGGTGTTTAGAGAATCTTCAAGGCCAAGAAGGAGACACCTGGGTCAAAAAGCCTTCCTCAAGGCCAAGAAGGAGACGTCAACCCGTAGAGATCCCAAAGATCGTGTCATGGGTGTAAACTTGCCTTACATCCAAGGGACCACTGATAGGATTGCGAGGATTCTGAGAAAATACGATGTGCCTGCAACTTTTAGACCTCTCAATACTATCCGTGGCTCCCTTAGATCTGTAAAAGATCCGGTTGACCCTAAAGACATGAAGGGCATCTATGTCATTCCGTGTTCCTGTGGGACACCATATATTGGTGAGATGGGTCGCTCTATTAATCAAAGGATTAGTGAGCATTCAGCTGACCTAAGGCATGGCAGGACCAAGTCCTCAGCCCTGGCTGAACATGACGAGAAGATGATGCATCATGTCTGTATTGAAGATACTCAGGTCATTGCTAAGGTTGCGCAGTTTCACCATCGCAAATTTAGAGAGGCCCTGGAGATTGAGAAAAGGCCAAACAATCTTAATAGGGATGATGGCTAGAATATTAGCAGTTGCTGGGTCCCAGCCCTGTCTTCCTAGCCTCCTATGTCCCCTTTTTGTTAGGTCTTAGGGTTTTTCCCTCTCCTTTTTGTTGATTTTCGGCAGTTGGTCCCAGTGTTCCTTGGATTTCTTCCTCGTCTTCCCTAATGCTTTGGTTTGGTTGGTCCTATTATTATTAGTAGGTTATGAGTTATTTTGGAACCTTTGAATGTATTATTCTTCTCCTTTTAAGGTTTCTTTTAAGCAATTATTTTATAATCAGAATATTGATAGTCATGAAATAGTTAAATTGGATTTCTACATATAGGATTGGAAATATTAATTACAAGCCTATAACATACTATTGGTATCTTTATCTTAGTTCATGTATTTAAATATAATTATCTTATGATTGGATGAATAAATTATTAAATGAATATAGATTACTTAATAAATTAATTATAAAATTATACCTTGATAAAGGATATAATTCATTATTTGGGCTTTAAATGGACCTTAGATTTAGATGATAAATAAATAGTATTATTAAATAAATATATGATGTACCATTACTAGTTTGAGTTAGGTCGTTTTTTGGTACATATGCATACATCTATTAACAAGCCATTAACTAATAATTCTTTAGTTATTAAAATTACCTAATTTATCTAGTTTCTAAGAATAATAGTATTTTAATATGTCTAGAATATTAAGTGTAATAATATTATTGGAATAATAATTTATTAATTTCTTAATAACTATAAATTATTAAATTATTTATATAAAATATATTATTTAAGTTGAAATTGGGCCATTAGGTATAAATGATAAGTTAATAAATATATGATATACCAAGGATATTAAGTTAATAATGCATCAATTAGGTTTTGAATATATTTATATACTAGTACAAATAACAAATTATTATATAAATTACCGAATTTAACTAATTCTTAGAATAAAAATAAATAAAAATATATCATGAATATTATGGGTTTGACTTGGGTCATTAGGTCAAATATAGCCGTTGGCAATATAGCCGTTGGAGTCTCTGCACATCTATTTAAACAAGCTAAGCTGGATTCGATCTTCAACTTGTCCTGACGATGAACCACACTGGTTGGTTCGAAACGCGTCAACAAAAGAATACTTATGTGATTTTCGCTGAAGATTCTCTAAACAATGTTATGGATCACAGAAGTCTAAATTCATTAAAGATTTTAAAGGTGTCTTAACATGCGCTGCATTATATCTCCCGACTGTCGATAGCGATATCGCATCGGAGAAATAGGGGAGGGTCTTTTGTTATATTTGCTGCTTGCGTTTCCTGATAATCGATAGTTATTCACTTTTTGGATCGGGGTAAGTCAATAGGTCTTTATATTATGTTTTCTTTGTTGTTGCGATATGGGATCTTGCGATCGCTTTAAAGAATTTTATATTTATTCATAAGACCGATTTCATATTTGTTCAAAAAGTTTATAATATAATGTTTCCTTTGGACCTTTTGATGAAGGATTTTGTAATGATGAGTTGATACCAATTTTATTCATACATCTATGTTTTAAAAGGGACCCATTTCGATATTATAGTTAGAAAGAAAAATTTTATGAAATGGGGGGTTATTGTACAGCACAACAAGACCATAAGCCCATAAAGCTATATCTTCTAGCCCATCTTGACCTGGGTCCTATTCCGTTTAGATTCAGTCCCCTCTGGGTCAAGGAGCCAGACTTCGTGCAAATAGTCAAGGAATGTTGGAGTCAACCTGTCAAAAGGATCTCCTTTCTATATCTGGGAAGAAAATCTTAGAAGGGTAAAAGGAGCAATAAAACGATGGGCTAAAACCCTGTCCAAACCTGATATAGAAACAAAAATTATTAAAGTTTCTCTTGCCACTCATCAAACGCATATGGAGAATGCTACAGTCACAGAGGAACTGCTGGATCAGGAGGCCCATCTGCAACAGTGCTATCATAAGGCCTGCTTAATTGAAGAAGAATACTGGAGATTAAAATCTCGAAATCTCTGGCTCAAAGCAGGGGACAGGAACACTGCTTTTGTCCATAAACAAGCCCAGGCCAGAAAATGCTTCAACACTCTCTGAGATTAAGGAGGACAGCGACACTTACAAGGAGTTTGCAGACATCAAGAAAGCATCCTACGCTCATTTTCTAAACCTATACAGTGAAGAAAAGGATCAGCAGCAATCCCCAGATCTGTTAGACTCTATTCCTTCTGCAATTTCTTCACATATGAATGAAATCTTGGAGGCCAAAGTCACTAAAGACGAAATTAAAAAGGCCCTTTATGATATGGATCCAGATAAGGCCCCTGGGCCGGATGGCTTCTCTACCAGGTTTCTCCAAGTCTGTTGGCTGATTGTTGAAAAGGACCTGCTCAAAATGGTTCAAAAGTCACAAAATACTCAGAAAATAGGCGGCAGCACAAATTCTGCTTTCTTAGCCCTCATACCTAAGGAAAAAGGCGCCAGCAACTTCAGCAGATTTCGTCTGATTTCCTTATGCAATACTCGGTACAAAGTAATCACCAAAGTAATTGCAAATAGACAGAAGCACATTCTTCCCAAAATAATACCGGAGAATCAAGGAGGCTTAATCCAAGGAAGGCAAATCGTGGACAACTTCACCCATGTACAAGAGGCAATTCATTCAAGTCTTCTTCGAAAAGAACAAGGTATGGTGATTAAACTTGATTTAGCAAATGCCTTTGATCGAGTAAATCATAGTTTTCTTTTAAAAGTCATGAGCAGGTTTGGTTTTGGAACAAATTTCATCAACTGGATCTGGGCATGCATCTCAGAGCCATGGATTGCTCCTCTTGTAAATGGAAGAGCCACAGATTTTTTCAAAGCTACGAGAGGGCTTAGGCAGGGGTGTCCCCTTTCCCCTCTGCTATTTGTCATTCAAGCCTCTGTTCTCAGCTTCCTGCTAGACAAAAAAATGCAAGATCAAGATATTAATGGACTGTGTATTGCAAGAGGGGTCAAAAACATAAATCACGCCTTATTTGCGGATGACACTCTACTTTTGGGTGCTGCCTCTCTTCCCTCTGCCTCTAAATTTAAAGCAGTTCTAGAAGAATTCAGTAAGGTCTCAGGCAGCGTTGTAAACAAGAATAAATGTCACATCTTCAGCTGGAATACTTCACCCAGATTGCTCTCTGTCATTTCTAGATGTTTGGGATTTGTAGCCTCCTCTTCTTGGACTTCTTTCAAATACTTGGGCCTTCCTGTTGCTCATAAAAGACCTGCAAGCAAAGACTAGCTCCCTCAGCTTGAAAAATTTAAGTCTAGGATCCAAGCCTGGGGTTACTCCTGGCTTAACTCTGCTGGCAAATCTGTCCTAATCAAATCTGTGCTTTCCAGCCTCCCTCTATTTCAATTTTCCAGGTTGCTCGCTCCAGCATCTATATTAAAAAAAATGGAAGAGTTCATACGGAGGTTCTTTTGGAAGGGAGGAAAATAGAACGAAAACAAGATTCTCCTTATCAGTTGGGAAACCATCTCCAAGCCACTGTGGGAGGGTGGTTTAAATTTCAAAAACTTTTGTCAGCAGAATGTGGCTATGGCAGCTAAGATTATCTGGAGGATCATTGCGCCCAATCCTGGCTAGGCCCAATTAGCCCTCTGGAAAAATACTTCCGATGTCCTCGTTCTAGCTGCTTAGACAATGTGATCCATTTGCCTAACTCGTCCTTCCTCAAGCTCTATGCTAAAGCTGCTCCTCTAATCAAGGAACACACCTACTGGATCCCTGGAAACAGCAAAAAGATCAACATCTAGACTGATAAAATCATGCATATGGATCCGATTGAAGACAGAGCCCCCACTAGAGCACTGCGAGGCTGGATGGATAAAGAGGGGTTGTGTTCGCTGTGGGACATCTCTCTTTGGAGCGATTCTGATTGGGCAGGGTGGAAAAGAATTGAAGTGTCAGTCCATCTGACCAATGAATGGTCCACACTGCTCAACCTTCTTCATGGATTAGCGCCCATGCACAGGAGGAAAAGAGATGCGAAATGTTGGCGGCTGAAAGCCAGAGGCTATACTGTCTCCACGGGATATGCCAAGCTAAATGAGAGACCACACGTCCCCCCCCCCCAATCCAACACCTTGGCAGGGGGTTTGGCGTTTCCTATCATGGCCTAAAGTCGATTTTTTCGCCTAACTCCTTTGTCATGGCAGAATCCTAACGTTTGACATATTGCAGAAAAAGGTTTCTACGGTCCCTCCATTTGCTCGCTATGCAATGAAAATGCTGAGACAGCAGTCCATTTAACTCTGGAATGCAACTTCTCCAAGCAGATTTGGTTCTCCCTTATTCACACCTTGGATCCCAATTTTCTTCTCCCTTGTTCCACCGCTGATCTTTTTTCTAATTGGGCAATCAAATATCCTGGTCCCCCTCCTAAAAACCTGATAATCAAAACAGCATGGGCTATCCTTCCAAAGGTTATTTGCTGGAAAATATGGCTAGAACGCAACAGAAGAATTTTCAGAAATTCTAATCAGAATCACAAGTCCTTAGAAGTCAAGATCAAATGTCATTTAAAGGAATGCTTGACTAATATAAAAGATGATTCTAGCCTCAACCAGCAGGATATCGCTTGGGGTTCATTCCTTGACTTACAATTTCAACCAGCAGTTAGAATCGTCCCTCCTCTTAAATACTGGAAAATAAGGAAATCGAAAGCAAACTTTCAAGACTGGCTTGAATTGCACTCAAGGCACTCTCTCTTTTTCGATGGGGCAGCTAAGGGCAATCCAGGCAGAGCTGGTGCAGGAGGTGTTGTTGTAAATTCAATTAGGGAAAAAATACATACCAATGCTTGGGGGCTTGGACACTCAACCAGCATTCAAGCTGAGGCTTTGGAACTCTTGCAAGGCCTCAAGATCCTTAAGGAGCTAAACATAAAGGAAGAAATTGTTATAGGTGACGCCCAGATCATTATAAACGCAATGGTTTCCAATTCCCCAGTTTTGGATCTTAAGCTAGCTAGGCTTATATCCAGAATTAAGGGCTTGGAAAACGCTTTTCATAAGTTGAATTACTATCATGTGCTGAGAACTCATAATAAAGATGCGGACATTGAAGCCAACAAAGTTGCCCTCCTCTCTGCCGGGGTCAAGATGAAAGACAGAGAAGAATCATGGGAACCCATCCCATAAGCTGATTATCATCATGTTTTACTGCTTGATCTTAAATAAATTTGTTTGTATTTCCAAGTGGGGAAAAATTTCGGAAATCGAATCTATAGAATCCCAATCAAGGAAGAAGCCCTCAAGCTTCAGCAGCATTCTCACTCTCAACAGTGAGATGCACCAGGATTTAGACATCCTAAATGTAAACAGATTTTCGGCATTCAGGCCAAGATGAATATAAATACTCCATAATCGTTTCTGTCAAAAAAAAACAATAGTGGGCTTCTATGGGGCACAATAATAACAATATGGGGACTACATGGGAACAACAATATAATAAGGGGGTTGCACTAATAACAATAAGGGGTTACACTAGTAGTATAGGGACCTAACATGCCCCTCTCCTTCAAAAAGTGTTGTCCTCAACGCTTGAGTAGTTATGGATGCTTCTGTATAAAATTCTTGTCCTCCCATGTGGAATCTTCAGTGAGTAAGTTATTCCACTTGATGAGATACTCTGAAATTGATCTATTTCGTAGTTGTTGGGTTCTTATTTCTGTGACTGCTCCAGGTTCCAATATGACTTTTCATTTCTCATCAAGTTCTGGAAATATTGTTTGAACTGGGATCTTCTACAACTTTTGAATGAGTTCTCACCCTGCTTCGGCATTCTTCCATTCATCACTTGCTTCGTTTATCAAATTTGGTTGGATAATTATACCAAACTCTAGAATTTATTTAACCATAAGTTCAATTTCACTCTTTTGGGCATATGGATATATGTAAGGCCTGATATTTGGAGGAACACTTCCTAGAATCAAATGAATAGCATGATCAAGATCACGAATAGGTGGGAGGCCTTTGGGAGTCTCAAATACCTTGGAATGATTGTCCAAGACTTTTTGGAGATCTAGAGAAATAGATGATTTCGATTCGGGAACCTCTAGAGAACATAATTGTGCAATTACACCTCGTTGTTCTTTCTTTAGAAGCTTTGTCATTCGATTAGATCTAATTATGTTTCTCGGTTTCCCTGTGATACCCCTTAATTCAACTTCCTTTCCTTCCGAAGAAAATTTCATGAAAAGTTCTTGAAAATCAAAAGATATTGAACCCAATGATTGTATCCATTAGACTCCTAGTACAAAATCAACACCACCCATTGGAATGGAAATCATTGGGCTATTCAATACATATTCTCCCATGGATAACTTGATATTATGGCACTTTCCAAAGCAATTTATGGTTCCTCCACTTGCAACCATCACTTGACACTTTGGAGATGGATATAGGAAGCAATTCAATTCCTTGGCTATTTTACAATGAATAAAATTATGGGTATTTCCCAAGTCAATCAACACTATTACCTTTTTCTTCTTGATATTTCCTTCTATCTTGATAGTTTGAGGAGTTGTGATTCTAGCCAATGCATTACAAGATATGGCCGGATTCATTTCTTCTTTCTCCAAGGTTTTTTCCTCATGTTTATCTTCTTCTTTCGATGTTTCTTGTTCCTTTTATTGCTCCCCTTCCCCATTTATGTAAATTAAGTTCTGCTTAGCACACTTATGACCTTTAGTGTATTTTCTATCAAAATTGTAGCAAATCACTTTTGCTCTTTTTTCTTCCAATTGTTTTGGTGTCAACCTTGTAGGTGGCGAAAGGCTAGGAGCAACAACAGTTCCATCTTTATAGTTATGAGTGGTAGGCTTCCTTGTTGCCATAATTTTTCTTTCAATTTTTCTTGCCAACTTGTATGACGTATCCAATGAATCAAGTTCCCAAAGGAGAACCTCATGTTGGATGTTATCATTTAAAGTCCCTATGAATACTTCAATCCTACGCTTCTCTGGAATATCATTTACCCTTATATTCAATTTTTGGAACTACTCAATGTGCTCTACCATTGAACCCTTTTGTTTGAGAAGGTGTTGCTCTTTATATTCTCATAATGTGCTATCATTTCCTCCATGAAAATTGACAAGGTGACAAGTCGTTTATGAGAACAAATCCCTTTATACCATACAAATTGATTCGGTTCTAAATATAAAGATGCAATACGTACCTTTTGTATGTTTTGCACATTATGTATATCAAAATATTTCTCCATATGTAGTATCGATGTTGTAGGATCCTTGCCATCAAACTTCCTCATATCTATCTTTGAAATATGTTGGGTCTTCAATCCAATGTTAGATTCTATGAAATCATGATTAACATTACTTTTGTTCTCATCATGAGTTTCCTCTACTACCTTTTCAACATTAGGAGGCCTTTCTTGCAGTAAGTTTCTCCCTCCTTCCTTCAAACCTTCCATGTCTTTCTTCAAATATTTCATGCCTTTCTTCCAATATTCTTTCATACCATCGATATCAGCTTCCATGGCATAGATAAAACTATTTATCTTAGTTTCGATCGCAGTCTTCAAATCATCCATCCATTTTTGCTTACTAGGTGTTTCTATTTTCTTGATTTGAATCATTCTTTTTCTTTCTTTTATCAACTCTATCTTGAATATGTTGTATCTCTAAAATTTTAGATCTCCAAGGTCTAAAATGACAACCTAGAGTAGCCCTTTGCGTCCTCTTTCCAATGACACTAGTCTGATTGAAATTGGATTCTCCAAGAAAGAGTTATGCCCAATCTCCCAAGATGACATGCTTATATACTTTTTCAGTAGAGCAGACTTGTACGAAGTTCCATGTGTTACTTAGGACCTAGAACTAATGCATAGAAAACTATAGTCTATCCTCTTTCTATAACTTCTTGTGAAATTTCAATCTGACGCTCAAAGAGAAAGTTATGATGACTTTCCCAAGGTCACATGTTTAGGATGTAATTCGGGAGCCTACAGAAACCCTAAATGTCTTGGACTGTATCTCCAAAAATATAGAGAAACAAGATCTGAAATTTGAGCTCGAGCTTCAAGTTTTCGGCTCAAATAGATTTTAATTTCAGAGTCTGAAACTTTGTAGAAAAACAATTATAGCGAAAATGCCAAGATGGCCTGTTTTAGATGGACTTATGGAGCTTGCAAAAATCCTAACTCCCTTAGCTCATATCTCCGAAAATATAGTGAGACAAGATTTGAAATTAGGACTCGAAGTTCAGCGCGATGTCGTCTCAAATGGTTTTTTGTTTTCGCTTCTGAAACATCACAGAAAAAAAGTTATAGAAAAAATTCCACGATCACCTGGTTGGAGTAGCCAAACCCTAGAATCCAAAGCTCTGATACCAAATGTTATGAAACCAACTCACAAAAACATAGAAAAGAGAAATAATCACCTTAGAATTCAACCTCTTCGAGTGGGAAACCTCCTTTACATTACACAAATGAACAATTCTTGGATGATACAAATGCAAAGACCTCATTTCTATAAATGGGATTCTAAGGGGTCATAATACAATTAGAGACGACATAACAATAATAATGTAACTACACAATAATAACAATAGTGGGCTTCTATGGGGCACAATAATAACAATATGGGGACTACATGGGAACAAAAATATAATAAGGGGGTTGCACTAATAACAATAAGGGGTTACACTAGTAGTATAGGGACCTAATAATATATGTGTCTTGGTCTATTAACTAGCAAAAGGGAGCATGAGGTGGTTTTAATCATTTCCCATAATTCCTCTTTGTTAGCTTATATAGCACACTTCTTCCAATTAGGTTGGCGAGATTGCATTCCATAAATAGAGTTCTAATTACTGTGGGTGCATATTTGGGATCACCTACTATATATCATCAAAAGAATGATTACTCTTGACTTTTTATTAGTGATGAGGTAAAAGACAGTAACTATAGTGGTTAACTTTAGCAAAAACAACTTAGTATGGAAAAATTGAAGAATCATAATAAAAATTAATCCGTTGGAGGAGCCATTAAGTGGATGTAACTGCAAAACTATATTCCAACATTATTACTGTTGAAATCCATTTGGACAATCTTTATACTTGATCATTCCATGAATCCTTCTAAAGGAAAATTGGGCTATATACACATGTGTTCCACAATGCTTTTGTGACTAGTGTGTGGGGAATAGAAATGAGGGAAGCTACAGAAAATATTTGAGTATTAAATAAGCACATCATGTAATAGATAAAACTCAAGTGAGGTGAAAAAATTGAGAGTTATTATTGAGGATGTTGGAAATATGTTAACCAAGGGGTCCCAAATTTGAAGTCCCAATTAGACCTCACACCGTTTGGAATAAGAGCCCCATCCAGAGTATTGGCTCGGTTGCCATGTATTATTTCAAATTTGCCTTGGCTTTAACTATCAACAAGAGAGAGGAGTGAAAATGTGCCTTCAAAAGTAAGGGGGTGTGCTTGGCGACTGTTCGGTCATGTGTGTGTCAAAGCTCTTTTATTGTTGAGGGGGAAGAGAGGTGAGTCTAAGAGAGAGTTAATAGTGCCACCCTAGTAGAAGCACACATAAATAAGAAGAGTTCATTCAACATCCACCGGAATAGCCCACAAAGATGTGACAGTCATTGTAACCAATACAATGAGAAAGATCTATCTAATATCCAGCAAAATAGTCCACGAGAATGTGACAACGATAATAACCATTACAACGCATCCTCAATATGATAAGTAAAAAAATAACTGAAATAGTTCAACTGCTTTAGCACATATGGAAGCAAACATGAATTACAAGAATTCACATGATAGTATTACAAATGTTCATAATCCATGCATGAAGAACGTGTTGGCCATAAGACTTCTGATATTAAGTAAAATTTTCAAGACATGTGTATACAATGAGCACCACTAGCTCCAGTAGTGGAGTGTTGGAGCCACTCCTTACTCACCAAAATAACTATTTTGTCTCTCTAATGCCTTGCAGGAGGAGCCCGGGTGAAAATTCCTTTACTCATACAATGAGGGTGTATATATAACCAATGAGGTGATGCTTCACCTTCATTGTGACTCTTTCACTACCCTCATGATTGTTTGACTTCATATGACTTTTTTAATTTTATATGACTCTTCATATTCTGAATGTGTCCTTTGGACTTCCACTTTACAATACATTTTGAATAGATAATTACATAATCCACAATAATGATGTGGCATATGATGAATCATGACCAGACATGACATGAGACTGATAATATGGACGGCATGATGATGTGGAAGTTCCAGGTTGTCCTTCTTGTTGCTTCTTTCTTTCTATCTTTAGGAAGAGATGTATCCAATGTTTCATCTTCATGAGAGATATGCTTTGTTCTTCATATCTACCCTCCAAAGGGTTATGAATCAAATGGAATCTTCATGAGGTCATGATCTTTAGTCTTCTATTGTAATCCAGTGTTCCGTCATCTTCTTGTCTAATGATCATCTTATCTCTTCAGCTCCTTAGGTGTCTTCTAGCATGTCCTCCTTCTCTGTCTCCTTCTTCATCATCTACAATCCACTCATGACAAGATGACATCAGTATGATAAAACCCTATTAAGATGTTGCATGATGATCCACTTACTGAGCCAAAAGCGGGTGACAGGTTGAGGAAGAGGCTCAATGACTGCATAATTGTGCAACTCAAGCAATTAAGGCTCAAGCTTGAGCCTTGAGACTATGAAATGCGCAATTCAGGCTTGGAATGAGAAAAACAACTACACGGTTAGGGAGCTTAGGGAGCCAGGTTGAGGGCTAAAACATTGATTTTTCCCATTACGCAGTTCTGGTAGACAGAGGAGCCCAAGTTATTGTACAATTGCATAGTTTAAGAGCTCATGACTGAGGCTTCAGTCTTGAGACTTCACAATGCGCATTTCAGGCTAGACTGTGCAGGTAGATTGCGCATTTTTAAGGCTCAGTGAGTCACAATGCAGGGTTTTACACTATTTCAATCAATTGCATAGTTCTGGGAGGTAGAGAAGACCTAATGATTGTGCATTTATGCAATTCAAGAGCTCAAGTTTTCATCTTGAGCCAAAAGACAGTGCAATGCATAGTTAGGGCCACGCTGGAGGGCTAGATTGCACAATTATGGGGAGCAAGGTTTGGGCTTGAGCACTGGAAATGTGCAATGCACATTCTTAGGAAGCAGGAACTACGTATTGCACAGTGTCAAGGGACGGGGTTGTAGCTTGAGGGTTGGAACTACGAGATGCGCATTTGAGGATGGCTAGAAGAGGCTAGGTTACAGGGAAGTTTCTGGAAAATGGCTAAGTGTGGGATCAATGAGACTGATGTGAACTGTGATATGACTTGACTGTGGTCACATACTTAGAGCACCTAATGAAATAACAACATAGATCATCCAAAACACATTAACAACATATTTCCCTCAATGTGATAACTTTTCGATGGATTTACGATAAGTGCAGCAATAAAGATACACTTTGCAACGACCGTGACAAAACTTGTGCGACATTTCTTAAAACTTTGGGAATGAGTGTGATGAGCGTTTACATGGTAAGATAAACTCATTTTAATGAATATAAAGCCATGAAACCACCAAAATGAGCTTATACACGTTATGCGACAACTAACATGTGTAAAGACGAGATTCACTATGTGAAGATAAAAGGGAGAGCGACACTTGCGATATGTGAATGATATTGAAGTAAACACATGCCATAGCTAAGATAAAATGACAAAGACACTAATTAAAGTGAAATAAAGAAAGAGTGACAGTCAAAAGCGTGAAAATTACACTCAAAAAAATGAAGGTGTGCAAAATCGACGGTGTGAAAAACTCACCAAAATAGAAGTACAAACGCAACCAAAAGTGAGGGACTGTAAATGATAGTGTGCACTAACTATTGACATGGGTTGAACATTGCACAAACATTGTCTTGACAGACTATGTTTATCCTTGTTCAAGGTTGCGTGGAACAATGTGTACGTGAACTCGTAGCAAATTGAGCATGTGTGAGAAAGTGACTTCGATCGATCAAGAAGTGACCACGGAATGACTGATCACAAGATATACAATAAGCTCCAAAATCCAAGTATAGGAAAAATTTTAGAGTATGTTTGTCGCAGCAACAATAGTTACCTAGGCAGGTAAAGCAAAATATAGAATTTTATAATTAAAGACTATTCTTCATGCTACAATCTTTGTGTTCTTGAAAGCATGTCCAAGTTATCACAAACATAAGACAACAACTGATCCTTGAATCCAAGGATAACTAAAATATTCCTTTACCAATTCATCATTGTGATTACAGATCATCATGCCTCACTCTCAAACTAAGTTTCTTCAGATTATGTAACTTTTGCATATCTTTTAATATTGAATTTCATAAGGCTCAAATGATATTATCTGATGTAATAGTGAAGCAACATTGTTTTGTGCAATGGTACACAATGAAAAGCACCATCATGGTTCTCTTACAACTTACATGAAAATGTCAAAGAACCAATTTGTAATATTATTCACATAAAATCACAAACTAAAGAATTTCATAAACCAATTTTAAATCATTGATGCTAAAAGCGTGAATATTAGGAATCTATGATGTGTTAACAAATTAGCACTATTTTTTGGGATGCTTTGAAAGAAAACAATGCCTGTAGTTCTCTTAACAAGCCCAACATTTTGTGTAGCAATACATCTGGGTAAAAATGTGCATAAGCTGAAAACCACAAAGGAATAAGCTTCCAACCCATCTCCGACAGTATTGAATCTGTATACTTGAATTTATCTATGAGAAATTTTGACTCATATTTTATTTCTATGAGGACCAAAGCTCTTGATTTGAATGAAATTGTCCAACTTATTGGAAAGGATACATTAGTAGAAAATGATAAAATTGTTCTGGAGACTACAAAACTAAAGGAAGATTATCTAGCTCAAAATGTGTTTACTCTGTATGGTGGATTATACCCTAGAAGAAAGGTAGGTTTGGACTAGAAAAAAGGATTTTTCAATGGAGTCTTTAAAAAAGGGAAATGGAAAAGTAGATTCATTTAATATATGACAAGTTTCATTGGTGATGAAATAAATTAGAGAAGGAGATAGGGTCCTATTGATAGACAAGAATTCTCTGCCAATAGCAAAGGGATCTCCCCGGTGTAGAATACCAACTAGACTCTACACTATTTTTTTAGGGATCTCGTCTGGTATGTAAGCTCGGTTGTCATACATGTGATTTTAATTCGCTTCGGATGAAGGTGGTATACCAACTAGGAAAAACATATGAACTTCAACAAACAAAAGGGAAATAACCGATGAATGTTTATAACATGAATACCATAAATAGAAATATTAGAACTTTACAGCATGAACCTTAAGTAAAGCATTGTTAGAAAAACTTCAAATAAGATCACGCATATTTTAAGGATACGCTTAAAAACAATAAACAAGTTCAAAGTAGCTAAGCATCAACAAATGCAAGTGAATGCACAGCCTATAATACAATTATGCTGATACCAATAAAAGAGTTCATCAATATAAACATAGAGTTAGCACATCATATACCATCCATGTGTTGAAAAACAATATTCATAGCACAAGAAGATACATGTGGAGACTACATATCAAAACTCATAGGAACATTCGATCCATCGAGCTAATAATATCCATGGCATCGCAACATAAAGTATCCATCCAATCCAATAGTGGAACACAACTATTACTCCTTATATCTATTAGAAGAGTTCAAATTCTCTCAAAACAATATGTACCAAAATAGTCCCAAGCTAAACGAGTCCTTTACAATATGCCATGAGGGTGTATTTATAAAAAAGAGAGTGAAATTTGGTCTATACTTGACCTTGGACTTCCACATGACCTTTTGACTACCTCATGACCTTTAGACTTCCTTATGACTCTTCAAATCTTATTATTGTCCTACTCTCTTCTAGTTTTCTAATTTCATAAAATAAGGAAATTATATCCTATCAACTTGAAAATAGATAATTCTGGGACATCTAGTTGTCGCTGCTCCACTAGGTAAGTGTGCCAAAGCTTGTACTCAGCAGCTATGGGGGCTATCTACAGTTGTTCCTCGTCATGTCTATGCAAGCACTCGAGGGCATCCAGGATGAGAGTGTTTCTTTTGATGTTCACCTAATTGACTAGGGCCACCAGCATTGTATACATTCTCATTGGTTCCACCACATACCATGTGATGTTCTCCTTTGTAACCTATAGTTTGTTTGAGTCAATGGCCTACCTGAAAGTGTCAATAAACACCTGAACTTCTTGTGAGATGTTTTCCTGCCTCTTTACTTGCCCAATTTCCCCGATAGATGGAACCCCATGGTTCTCGATCATCGAATCCAAACCACTAAAAAGGTGCCTATAATAAGCCAACACTCTATCCACATCCTTAGCTAGTTTATCTCGTGATTGGATCTTGATGCAGAGTTAGAAATTGGCATTTTGCGTAGTGATCCACTCCTTTTTTAGGATTACTATCAGTGCACCTGGGTACTTGGTGGACCACTCATGCATGTTACCCAAATCTGCAATGGCTTCCTTTAGCATAGCAGACCTTTCCTTTGTGTTTGTTTGTATGACCAATATTGGAGCTACCGTATAATGCAGTTTCGACATTTCTTCATAGACCATCGCCATGGCTCCACTAAGAGTTTCAGCCTCATCCTTGATTGCATCCTATAGCTCTTTCGTACTGGATTGTATCAAGTGGAGGGATGCATTTTCTTCTTTTTTCTTATTTATATCTTCTTCTTCTTTAGTCACCACTCGAATGTGTAAAGCTTGTTCTAGAGTTCCTCGATTTGTTTGCTCATCCTAGTAACATTCAATTCAGTCGTGGTCATAAAAGAGGTCCTTGTTGAGGTGATCATCTCAGGGTTAACTGTGGTGTCGAGAATAATTTCTTTCTCCTTGATCACTGATAGAGGTTTTGCAGGGTTCCTAGTATAGCACTTCCTTCTCTCCATAATATTGAAATTAACTTGATCAAAAGTGAGCTTGGTTAGATCCAAGACTTCATCTTTTGCTTCCTCTGGGATGCCCAGCTCTTTGAGAGGGAGATGTCCTCTGGTGAGGGGAGTGTATGGGGGAACATCCAATGGAGGTAGCTCAACTTGCTCAGATTCTTGTTGAGCTTCCTTATTGACCTCTTCTTTTTGCTTCTTTCTTCTTTCCTCCTCTTCTCTTCTCTTTTCCTCTTGTTCTCTCTTCCTTTGCTCCTCCTGTAGTCGCTTCTTTTCTTGCTCTTCCTACTCTTTCTTCCTCCTGAGCTCCTCGACCTACCTATGTATCTCTTCTTGTTCTCTTTGTTCCTACTCCAATCTCTTCCTCTCTTCTTTTTCTTTGGCATTTTTCTCTTGCTCTTCCTTCAATCGCTTCACTTCTAGCTTCTTCTTCTTCTCCTCTTCTTCTAGCTACTCTCTTTTCTCAAGCTGGTCCTCAGATTGTTGGCCACCTAAATCTTGCAACCGTTTGAGCTCTTCTTCCCTTTTCCTCTTGATCTCTTGCTTTTACCTTACGAGGGTTGCATTTCTCTACTCTAATGTTTCGTCATCCCTACTTGCCTCTTAGTTGCTTGGTGAATATTCTACCTCTTTCCCCTTGTGTTTATTGATTTTCCCAGTTTCCTTCGGTTACTCTTTCTTCCTCTTTATAGAAGTTGATCTCTCATGAAGGCTCACATTTTCCTGAGAATGTTCAAGTTGCTCATCATATTTTGCTTTCTACTCACTGGGGCTGAGTTCCCTGGTGGCATTGTACCAGTTCCTAATCCTGTCTTCATAATCCTACTTGGAATGTGGGTATGACCTATTGAAATTGGCCCTTTTGTAGTGAGCCTCTACTACCCTCTATGGGTCACATGTGTGGTGGTTCAGAGTCACAAAATGACATCCCCTTACTTGCTCTACCTCTGCTTCCACTTCCTTGAGCTTTTCCACTATGTAGGCCATAATAACAAGAGGGAATGTGGTCCAAGGCTTCTTCTTCCCCTTGTTTAGCATCATTGAAAATCTCTGAGTCATCTGATAGTAAAATTCCTACTTGAGTACTTTGTCTATCGTGAATTGAGGGAGTGTGTGCGGGGTCTTGTAAGAACCAAAAACCATGATGAATGTCCCCTCTTATAATGGGAACCAGTGCACTGTTGAATTTCCATGACCTTGGGTCTAGGTTAGATTCTTAAAATCACTGATGCTACCAAACCAAGAATCTCAACCATAAACTACTTTGCACAATGGAAATATAAGGCAGTAAATCATATATGCACAATAGACACAGTTTTAAACAAAATTTTACAATAATGTACAATCACCAATATTCATTATATTAATATAAATCTAATAAATACAATAGACTATGGTTACAATATACAATTATAAATTTCGTTGTGCAACTTCTATGTCATATCTTGTCCTGCCAGTCCTTCACTCCCGTACTGCTCACTAGTAGTGCCTTAGTCCATCAAGGTCACTACACATCGAGACTCCAAGAGGTCTGCATCCTATCACTATTGTAAGTCACATCTACTATAATGAACACAGGTTCATCAACTTCTTTCTGGGTAGGCCTAATTCCAAAGCTCCAATCTGCCTATCTAGATGATGAGCACCAGTATTGCAGCAAGAATGTTGCAACTCCTGGGGCTACCAACTTTACTTTATCAACCTGAGGTTCGTATAAACTTGGAGGTGGCAATGTTGTATACATAAGTATATGCAATGGGTCCAATCTTTGTCACTGCTGAGCTGGCGATAGACCACTAGGGTTTCTCAAACCAACCTTCTATTTATTTAGAAGAAGTTTGATTACCAATGGAGAAAGGGGAATTTTACCATAAGTGAGAGAATTGAAATATTGTCTACTGCAGTAACGAAAGACTGAAATAAATGCTTTAAACACACAACTCATCTAACTATTTGTTAAGAGATCTTTCTTCAGAAGAATTATAAACTAACATATGTGTAATCACAACTATCCTAAGCATGCAATTTGATATAATCAAACACTTTACTGCTATGCATATGAATGAACACAATAACCTTTTTTCCTTTTTGTCATTTTTGTGAAAATATGAATGTTAATTCTTCTTGGTTGTATGGCAGGTGGGTTAGGTGTGGAGAGAGATGGTTTTGAAGGGTCAGACGGCTTAGGAGGCAAGCAGGGGTCTTCTCCTAACTTTTTGGATGCATTTTCCACAAATTGGCCTCAAAACAGGGCACTACAGGTCATCCTATAGGATGTCCTAATGCACCTACAGGATGTCCTAATGCTCCTACAGGATCCCCCGTATTCCTATAAGATCTGACCAAAATCATAAGGAGTGATTTGGAAGGTGGTATACGGCTTATGGAAGGTGAATGCTAGAAGAAATAAGGCAAGGGAGTGCCTAGAAATTCCTCAGAACTCAAACCAAATTTTGTAAGATGGTTGGATTTTCTCAACAAACATGGAATGTCATTCTTATGGAATGATAAATTGGTTTATGGACTTATTGTATTTTGGTGATCATGGATGGATGAAGTTAGGTTGGGGCTACTGACATGAGATCTTCTTGCACTATTGAAACGCCTGCAATACACACATCACTGGCATTTACCCATGAATCATGTCAAAACAATAAAGATTTCCAATCAACATAAGAAAACAGAATTCCATCATTCATTTGCCTAGTTCATGCATGGAAATACTTGTAGAATATTGTGAAACACCATGAGATCTAATAGAAAGCTGGAGATATTAGAAATAACAACTGAAACATGTTTTTGAAAATTGAAAAGATGCTGACCTAATTATTAGAAAACCCTAAATTTCATAAGAAATCATAATTCTGTCTTTTTGGGGTTGAATAGGAGTTTTTCCTTAAACCATGGTCTTTTTGAAGCCCCGAAAATTGGGTCTACAACAAGGGGGATACCCACCCGGTTCGGACCTTGGTTAGCAGCTCCTTTTCCGTTTGGTATAGTGGGTCTGACTGGGGATGTGGGACCAGTTTCCCAATTTATGTGTGTGTGTGTGTTGAGAATTGATATTTCCTTCCTAATAACTTCTAAGTAAAATGCATTTATTCTAAATCTAATGCAATTGTATTCTAATGAACAAAAATATCTAATTCTAAAACTAACTCAAGATTTAATCTTTCAGTTATGCGATCTAAAATGATTTCAAATGGAAATTGGTAATAAAGATCATTCAACTGCTATGAGAAAAGAATTCAACAAAGATAAACCATTTCGTATAAAAAGTTAGACAAAACAATTGTGGAAAACATATCGCATAATAAGTTACTCATATATTAAGCATAAATAAATAGCTACCACCATACAGAAGTTCCAAATGATAACTCAAGCATTCAAGCATTCATATATAAATAATAGAAAATGAATATCACCTTAACACATAAGCAGAAATCGTTAAGAGATAAAAGTATCATTTATAACTAGTTCTACTCATGAGCTTCAGCAATAATGATTTATTTCTTCTTAATCCAACATCTACTAAGAGTACAAAAGTGCAATTTCAGTAGTAGATATTAAATATAGATATTAATAAATCATTTTCCATTCATTCATCAAAACCTCCTCGGAGGGTGCAAAAGTGCATGTTCTGAGGATAAGTTTTTGATAAATTCCAGGACCCTTCTCTAAATGCATGAGAAGGGTTTAAATACTACTAGATAAATCTAAAAATAATTTATTACAAAAATGTAGGATGCAGTTTAAATGACTGTCCACATTTCAAGCCAAAAATAAAGCAAAACTAAAACTAAAACTGAATCTAAAACTAAAACTGGAAATTAACTATCTATGTATATGTTCCTTGTAGTCACAAGCATTCAACATTTGCTTGAGGAGAGTTGGTTGGCCGACCTCCAACTTTAGTTGTCCTGCGAAAACTAATTCGGCAAGTGTTGGCGCCATTTTCTCGGCAGAATTAATGATACATTTGAGAGTCATGCACTGGCTGTGTGGTTTTACCAAGTACGTCCAGTGAGGTTCCCAATTCAACTTGGTTAACCTTTTGATGGAGTCTGCTCTTTCTTGAGCTTTCTGTCTCCAGCTTGTCTGTAGGTGTTGTACATTTGATAGATATTTACATACCACTTGAGGATATCCTTGATAAATACCACTAGTTTTGTTGAGTATGGAACATGATTGTTTAGAGGACTTTGTTTCAGCCCGATGTATACCCGAGGAAGTTTGTATACCCCTCCACGCGGGGGGGTGCGGGGGGGACTTGTCCCCCCCACGGGGGTCCGGGGGGGCCGATCCCCCCCAGCTGGGGGGTTCGGGGGCCAGCGATCCCCCAGCGGGGGTTTCGGGGGCAGTGCCCCCGAAGCCAAAAATAGATGTAAAATTGCCTTGTAAAAAGTATAGTAATTTCTAGTCGATCTGGGCCGTTCATTAGGCGGATGATCTGACGGTAGAACTTATGTTTAGTTTAGGGTTTTTTTCCCTAGAAGGCAACCCCTCTCTTTGTATGAGGGCATTGTATTTGAGGCTGTGTAATAGATGTGTATTCTTCAAGCGAAAAGCAAAGAGGTGAGACTGTGAGAGAAAACAGAGGATATTACAGGGGACCTGCTATAGGTTGTGTCTCTTCATTTTGCTGGATAATAGAAAGGAAGGACTGGCTGTTCGGAGTGGACGTAGCCCAAACTGGGTGAACCACGTATATCTGTGTCTCTCTTGTTTTATGCGTTTTCTGTGTTTATATTTCTGCAATATTTTATGTGTTCCATTGCTCTGTAATATATAATTTTCTAACAGGTTTTAGAATTCAGGTTTTGCCTTTCACCTTTAGCACTTTTTCCTACAAATTTCTGGGCTTATAGGCTACTGAGTGATTAGAGGCTTTCCTTTTCGAGGGGTTTTGCCCAGTGATGCGCGATTAGCACTAGGCACTAATCGCGCATCGAAAACTGCCTCTATTTCTTGATCTGGGCTTCCTTGGTGCTATTTTCGTCTCTTGCGCGCTTTTTGTTAGAGGATGTAAACCTTAAATTTTGTGGAAAGAACGACTCTATGAGTTCTTAGTTCTGAGTTTTAAATTTTCAGTCTGTTATCTCAGCACTATCTAGTACCCATTTGACCATGTCTGTGTATGGAAGAATCTTGGGTCTCGCCGCTATCCGGTGAAAGAACGAACATGCTACTTCTATAATAGACGCCTCAGATGACCCACATGAATCTGCAGTAGTTGAAACTTCCATTATTTCGTGATTTTCTTCCTCGAGTAGGCTATGCATGCTTTCCCAAGTAGTAACACCGACATCTTTGTTACAGGTGGTGTTCGTGTACAAGGGCGTCATTTATTTATCTTCAGAACTCGGAGCTTTACCCTTCTTTTCCATAATATTTTGAACATTGCTATGTATACTTCTCTGCTCTTCGCTCCTGCAGTTTACAAATGAGGTAAGAGTAATGATAAGAAAAAGGTGATGGGAAAGCTTTAAATTCTGAAAACATATAAAATATATCACCCTACATGAAATGGATCTTCGATCACATCAAAACCATATTTCATTAATGATTGCCAACTAACTCATTAATTAACATTAACGCGCGTAACTGGGCATTGGTTTATGGGAAAAACTTTTTCAAATGACGAGCCTTGAAGATCTACGATAAGGCGATTTTGCGATTTTCTACGCAATATCACAGATCACAATATCGCTAATCCATTGCATGTGGCAATCATCCATTAGAATGTGTTTTCTGCGACATGCGATTCGCAAGATGCGCCATCGTATATCGGCAGTTTGAGGAATTTCACTTTAAGTGACATTTGAGGCATGCAATGTGATGAGTGCCTTTTAATGCGTGATTTCGCATCGTGATTTCGCAATCTTAGGATTCTACTTGTAGGAAAGCATCCATTACCTTTTTACGATGCGACGCTCTTTATTGAGAAAGTGGATTTATTCGAACTTATCATAAAACTTATGTCTTTTTAGATTTTTCGGGTATTCTCCTAAGTTTATGATAGTAAGTTTTATTCAAAAAGGAAATACAAGCACTAATTTATTTTTTTTAATTTTGAATAAGGGTCCCCACTTATTTAGTATTATTGATAAAACTAAATAAAAAGGGGGGTTGTTGCTGGCCACAACAATTGGCGATTCACTTGGAAGAACCAGTTATCTCTGCTTTTCTCTTGTATTTTCTAAACTTCCAAAATAGAAAAAATTTCCAAAAAATCAAACTTTATTATAGAAAGATAAAGTACACCATGCTTGCATCTATCAATGATAGTTTGTTTCTTCTACGTTAACTTTGGTTATTTACTTCCTAGAGCTAGTCATTGTATTTAGATCAGTCACTACTTGGTTCATAAAGATAAAACCAAAGCCTTCTCTCTAAATCAATTTTAAATATGCTCATTTGTCGTAGGTAGAGCCTTTGCTACCAGCAGTCATTTATAACCTCGACAGGGTTACCTATTATCCAAAAATGATCCCGTATCCTACTTGGAGAAATTTACGATTTTCAAAGAGAAATCCATATCCACACGTATTGCTTTTATTTTCTTTTAATCCTTAAAGAACAATGCCTTGGTTTGGTAGCCAAATTATGATAGTGCCACTCACTTGATTTATAATTTTGCTAAACAAGTTGGCTCGTGATGAGACCTCTTGTCTTTTGATTGTAACAATCTCGAGTCATTGCCCTGTTGTGGTATGCAGTTTTGGCAAAGTCGACAAGCTATAATATCTATGATCATGATAAGTCAGCTCGTGATGAGACCTCTTATTCTTTAAGTCAAAGTGTATCGCTGGATTATTCCTTGAAGCTCGTAATTTTCTAAGTGGGGAGGAAGTAATTGTTTCCTTAAGAATAGCTCTGGACGATAATTGTAGAGTTTTTTGGAAAGAGCTTTTTTACAGAGAATCTTTGTTTTGTTATTGATACTTTTCATTTGATTGATATAAAACAAATTCCCACTAAAGGTCGCTTTTTATCAAAATTTACAAGGTTGAAACTAGTATCATTTTCAGGTTTATAGCCTTTGACTGTGTCTTTCAATAATAATGACCAATTTTCTAAATCAGTTCTATTTATACAAGCAAAAAAAACAAAATGTAAAAGAAATACTTGTCTTTTTCGTGAATTTCAAATGTAACCATTGTTGAAATTTGGTACCGGAGGACAGGTAGTTCCCTTAGGCTTTGATCTTTGGCCTAGGGAAAAGTGTCCAAAAGAATTTAATTTTTCTCCTAAAGTGACTTTA
>APFE031525995.1:0-10651 GCA_000404065.3 Pinus taeda | reverse complement strand
TGATATTGTATGTATGAGGCCTATATAGAGGCTAGAGACTCCACATGGAGAGATATGAAGAGAAGTATTCTTGTATGAACAGGCATATAGCTTGTGGAGTGTTCTCCTTCCTTAAGGAGTGAATGTATGGTGTTTCCCTACCATAAGGGTTTGATCAATAAAGCATTTCTATCTTATATCTTGGGTTTATTTGCATAATCTTATACTTTCTTACAACAAGTGGTATCAGAGCTACAACAAGTGGTTTCTATTATCATAATATTTCTAGGTTAGATCTACAACACTAGCCATCCTTAGACACCATCCATCCACTTGTCACATCCACAAGAACAATTAGTTTGCATGCTTGATTTTTCCTAAAAAACCAAAAAAAGTGAAAGCATATTTAGTTTAGTTTCTTTACTTGCACATTAGTATGGTTTGATGCTTTTTACTTTTGCAACTTAGATAGTAGATTTTCTTTATTGTTGATTTAGCAATTCTGCTTAGCATAGCTTCTTAAATGGTTCATTAGGGTATGGTGTGGTTTACTACATGTTGGCCTTTTCCATTACTGTAGTAGAGTAACTCTCTTAGAGTAGATTTTCCCTTCTTACATCAAGGAATCAAGCTTCTTCTGACTCTATAGAAGTATGGCTTGGAACCCCAGTGGTCTCTCACTAGCTAAACAGTGACAACATGCAGAACCATCACTTTTACTTGTGCATACAACACTATCACCTCCAAGTTTGTACGAACCCCGTGTTGATAAGTAAAGCTAGTAGCCCAGGAGTTGCAACATCCTTGCTACAATACTGGCACTCATCACTTAGCCTTTGCCAATTTTCCTTAGCTAAACCACACATCCAGTGATGCACACTAGGATATCTTTGCCCAACATTTAGCTTGGAATAAGTTCCCCTTAAACGTGGTCTTATTTTTGTTCCTTTATTAACTTTTATTACATGAAATTTTCACAAGGGTTGTTACAGAAGTGGGAAGAGTATCTTCCACTGGTTGAGTTTGCTTACAACAATGGGTATCAGGAGTCACTAACAATGAGTCAGTTTAAGGAACTCTATGGGCGAATTTGTAATACTCCCATCAGTTGGAAGATCCAGTAAACTGGGTATTGATAGGACTGGACATGTTGGCAGAGATGGAACATGAATGCAGGTAATCAAGAAGAATCTAAAGGCAACATAGGGTAGACATAAAGTTATGCAAATCAACATAGGTTGTTTAAGGAGTTTTAGGTTGGTGAACATATGTACTTGTGCATCAAGCCCAAGAATAGCTCTTGAGGATTGGTTCATGTGTGAAGTTGACACCTCGGTATTACGGGCCTTTCGATATCCTTGAAAGGATTGGAACAGTGGCCTGTCGACTTGCACTGCTTTTGACAGTGAAAGTCCATGATGTTTTCCATGTTTCGTTGCTTAAAATATATGTAAAGGATGCTGATCATGTTATTAATTGGCTTTTATTGTAGCTGGAACCAGAAGGAGAACTCTAATCAGAACCTTAGTGCATTTTGCAGAGAAAGATGCTCATGCTCTAGAACCCATAAATCAAGCAAGTTAAAGTGTAGTGGAAGCACTTTGGGCTCAATGAAGCTACATGGGAGATGGTTGATCAGATGTGGGCTATGTATCCTTCATTGTTTGTCGGTTGAGGTAAAGCAATTTTGGTATGTATATATGTATATGGATGTAAATATCACAATGATTTGTGTATATAAAGCTCCAATAATCGATATAGTTTTCATGTTGCTCTGTTTTTCATGTTGGTTTTTTTCAGTAAGTTGTTCATTCTAAATGCTGCAACGAGCTAAGTTATAAAGCTCCACGGGAAGTATGTTTTCATTTTTAGTGGTCTTGCTGGTTGTAGGTGTCATTGAACATCAAGGATGGTGTTCCCCTAAGGGGGAGGGGTGTATAACATCCCAAGGTTAAAAAATACATGTAATAAAGTTAATAAAGGAAAAATAATAACCAAGATCATGGGACATGTATTCCAAGTTCACTTGTGATTAACTAATGGCTATGGAAATTGGCAAAGGATTTGGAAAGGCTTGAGGCATTTATTGACATTTTATTTATGAAAATAATGGAAAATAGGAGAAAAGGAAGGTGAAAGGTCATAGGTTGCATGTGAGGATGAAAGTGAAGGAAAATAAGGAAAATGAATAAAATAGAGGCCTTTATTAATACAAATTATTTTGAGGATTAATACATAGCTTTTGTCAGTTCACTCTTCAAAACTCTCATTCTATTCTCTCTCTCATACTCTTGGACAATTAGAGTTTTCTTGGAGGAGTGTGGCTTACTTGGTATCTGGAGCAAGAAGGCAAAGATAGAGTAGGAAAGTACAAGAGGACGAAAAGATCAGTAGCTACGGTAAGTTTTGCTTGCAGGTACTGAGTTTCATGTATGATTTCCTTACTAGTTTTGGCATGCATGGAACATGCATGTGGTTTCTTGGTTATGATCTATCATTGGCATCGAGGAATGCCTGGATTTATAGTGGTTTTTCCTAGACTTTCCATTTTTGGGATAGCCATGGTGTTGTGGATTTTATATTTTGTTTTCTGGTTGGTGCTCATGTTACTTATGGCTATGGGTTGAGCTAATAGTTCTTGGAGCCTTGGTTGGAAAAGCACTCTGGAAGCCCTGTAACAACTTGGGTTGAGATACTAGTCTTGAAAGCCTTGATTGGAAAAACACTTTAGTGCCCTTGGTGGGTTGAGATACTAGTCTTGGAAGCCTTGGTTGGACAAACACTTTGGAGCCCGTAGGTAGCTATGGGTTGAGTTACTAGTTTTGGAAGTTGGGTTGGAACAAAAGCTCTGGAGTCATGTACAACTTGGATAGAGACCAATCTAGCGATGGTTGGTGATGTCTGACCATGAGATGGAATCACTGGTGGAAATTTGAGGTGGTTGGCCTCTGGAAGTCCTGATTTGGTTTTGATTGGTTATTCCACGAGATCCCACATTCATGCGTGGAATATGGCATGGGGTGATTGGATGAAAGAGAGATTTGGTTCATCCCAATCTATGATCGAGTGGTACGTGGAAGCCCCTGACTTGGTTGGATTTGCATATGTTAATAAGAGATATTTTCCTGTTATGTTCTATGTGCAAATGTACTTTTTATCATATGCCTTTGATGGTTGTTCTATTGTTGTTATTTATCTGATTATATGTTGGTTATAATTATGCTTTTATTACAATCTTGAGTTATGGCTCTCATCATGTTTTGGTTAGTAGATGAAATGTTAATGAATGAATGACCTAATATATGATAATGTAGCTATTTTGAGAGGGCATCAAACCTCCTTGACAAATCGCAGATAAGTATGAGATCCCTATGTTCAGATGTGTTTTTATGATCTGTACATTACATGTTCATGATGTGTTTGATGAAATTCCTGTCATGGTTAGGATAAGTTAGGTTAGTTCCTTGTTCAAGTTTTGCATTAGAGGCATTTTCTCATGTTATTTATCATTTCTGAGAATTTCATTAAGTTCTAGGCAAAGGCCTATGTCCTAGCCCTGAAAAGAGGCTCAATTTTCGGTGTCGCTAGCACAAAAGCACTTGAAAAAGGCTGCATTCACATGGAGGCCTTGTTGTGGGATAATCTTGAGGGTTACAGTCACTTGGAGGGCTTGTCATGGGAGTGAAAAGAGGTTAGTTCGGTTAAAAATAAAGTTAACTCAGGGGTTGGGCACCTGGAGTTGTTGGTTAGCCCCTGGGGGTCCTGTAGCTCCCGCGGAAGGTCAATTTAGTCTTGTTTTTGTCAATTCCACTTCCTTAACTATACTTTGGGAGTTGAATCATATCATAGTAACTCTTCATCACATATTTACCCCGGTGGATTGGTAAGCTTGGGTAAGTGTGGGAGGGGGGTTGTTACAATAATTTTGTAAAAGACTACAATCTAGTCATTGAAATAATTATTCATAGACCATAATTGTGTACTAATGTTTCCTTGACAACTTTGACCATTAAGAAAAATCATTATGTAGAAGCTTATTTAGATCATAAATTATCTAAAGAAGATGAAACAATTGGGAATTAAACTTGGTTACATTTCTTTGGGATAGATACTCATCCTTTTATAAAACCAATTAAAAATTTGCATATTTTCTCAAATGTTTTGGATCGAGAATTTAAAGATATTGGAAAAGACATTTTCACTAATAATAAATATTTTTGAAACATTATAGTAAATGGAACTGCGAATGACACATCTCATAACTCTATATCAAAATATGTGATCCTCTCTAGTTTACCATTTATTGATCCAGGCCTTGATAACACCATATAAATTACACATTCATACAAGAACACAATTATTAAAAATGATGTTGAAGAAGGACAAATACCAACTGAAATCATAGATCAACAAATGAAAATATTGCAAGGAATTATTGAAGCTCACACTTTTCAAAATTGTCTTCAAGTGTGTTTTAAAATTACATGCATATCTTATTTCTACACATCAATCTTCGACCCTTATTAGACAAAAATGAAATTTTGAATAATTCTTCAAACAGTTTGAAACACCAGCAAAATTTCACTATTGTGCATGATTTTGTTGAAACATTTCCATATTTTCTTCATTGTGAGATATCTCAAAATCTGCCAAAAATATGTAATTATAAAAAAAATTATGTTAGATGAACAATATTTTCCATAAATTCATGTTATTTGTCTCCTTGAATATGTAAATTATAACATAAATGTATTTATTAGTATTATGTTTTCCGCAACTCCTACTTTTACTAATGTAACTTTCCAATCCTTTTATAACTCAATTATTCATTATAAACAAGAATTGGAACATAATATAAATTGCTATGAAAATATAATTGGGGTATTTTGCTTACCTCACGAGGATAATTCTATCACAAATTTATCTCCATGTTGTTATATCCAAGAATTTCAAAGGGATTTGAGTTGCCATAGGACTATATTTGTTATAGTTTCAAATAACCATTAGAAAGGAATCTATGAAAAGCCCTCCTATGAAATTATTGTAGAGAAATTTATGTCAAAAAGGTGTTATCAATCAAACATTCACACAAAGTACTATGACTTTGTGGAGGATTGGATGGACTGGATTTTTAAAATAATATCAACATATTATCACCAAGACATCAACATATTTTTTAGAAGCATGTTAAACTAGGTATCTTCCTCTTTTTGTAGCAACTTAACATATCATTATTCTAGATAAGCATGCAACATTGAGGTAAGAGGTATGAAGTCAGTAATATTCCAATTTGGTTTCATTGATTGTTTGATTTCTTTGATAAAATTTGTTATTGAAACCATAACATGTGTATATATTGTACATAAATAATCCTATACAAATTTGATCACATATACTTTAAGGATTTAAAAGTTAAAATGAATAAAGATGGAACCCTTGTATCTTAAATACCTTAACTGATCTTAGCGAGAATGATTTGTTGATTGATGACCCCTACTTAGTATAGTTCGCCTTGATGAGTTTAGGAAATGTCACTAAAGAGATTATGTTCATGAAATCAGGTTGAAAGGGGATTTACTTTTGGTAACCATATTCTAAAACAACCTCAAATACTTGATTCTAACTAACCACTTTTAGTCAATTGAAAATTTTACATCCATCTACAACAATAAAATATAACTAATTTATGCATGGGTATAGTTGAAATTCCGGGAGATTGACATACTTAATGTGAAATTTTGATGATCTGAGCACACCATATTACCTTCATTATAAGACAACATCCATCTTTGCTATAAAAAAGAAGACACCACACATATAATCAAGAGATGCAGACACCTTTGTTGGGGTTATAGATGCTTGTCGATAGTGAAGCAATGTGTGTTGTACTAGGGGAAGAGATGGTGTGCAAATGTCTCAATTTAAAACAAATTTATACTATGGTATATTCACATTATTAAATAGGGGGATGCATATATTTCTATTGGGGATATGGACATTTGTTAGTAACAGAGAAAGCCTATGATACCAAGGTGACTACACCAGGCTATGGACACTCTTTAGTAGTGTAGCGACACCCAGAAGAAAAAGAGAGTACTCATATGAAGTATTACTTTACTTTCTAAATCATTAGATTTCTCTCTTGAAATTAATCCTACCTGACATATTAAACTTGTTATAGGTAAATGAATGTCCACCTTAAACTACTTTCCCTTAGGTCCTATTGAAGTTTTGACCAACTTAGGCCAGAGTAACACTCCCCAGGCACAACCTAGGAGAGTTATAACGCTCTCCAATCCTTAGCCAAATGTGTTAGTCTCTAGGCTAATTCTTTTTCTTACCAGCATCCCAGGATTTGAGCCACCTTTTTAGGCTCGGAGCCCATGACACTTCCCATAATGGAATGATAATTAAAAACTGATAAAAATACAGGTAAACAATGATGCAAAAGAAATAAACTGAACAAGACCATATCCAGATCCCTACTAGCCATAACAAGCATTTCGTCAAACATATCATCAACATGTAACCTATAGGTGTAAACAACAGAATTAAGAGTAGGGATCTCATACTTATCTAAGAATCTCCATGAACCATTGTTTCCTCATGGCATTTGTTGCCTTATCATTCATTAGGACATAGATACATTATCTATTCATACACAAGTAAAAACATGTTGAGGGCCATACATATATTTTCTCACAAAATATACATATAATTGGAATAATAAGAACAAAAATACCATAAACATATCAACTGTCAAAATCCACATATACATCAGTACATTTAAAAATGAAAATCAAGGGAATGACTATTTCATTAATGAACGCAACGAACCAACCGAAGATGGGACAACCACGTTACACCCAACCATAGATTGGTTGAGCCAAGTCTCTCTTCAACCAATCAACCTTATGCCATATTCCAAGCATGAATGTGGGACTCATAGAACACATCATAAAAACACCAATCAATATGGATGCCACCGGAGTTCTCTGCCTACACCGTGAGGAATTTGAGTGCCTCCTAGTCTCTTAGGCTTTACAGTGCATCCCATCCCAAAACCACTAGGCCCAATGGAGATAAAATCCACCACTTGGCTTTACTATATATTGCACCATTCACCAGCAAGGATTCCTAGGCCACCGAGGCACACAATTTGGCTTTACCACAACCCATAGTTTGGTTCAGGGGTTACTAGTCTAGTGACTTCATGATCCTCAGTATGGTTTAGGGAACACTACACCATGTGTTTGTCAATTAGGAGATCCACCCCACTTCGACCATCCCACACAAACTGAATGAGAGAACCCATCTCATCAAATCTATCAGGAGCTGGCACGACTAGGATACAAATACTGTCGCACCTGGAAAAGCCCATGCCATGGTAGAAAAAAACACATGCAATCCCATGCATGCCGAATCTAGCAAGGAAAATACACATCTAAGTTGATACCTGTGATGAATCATGTTGTAACTGCTTGATCCTACCATTCCTTGCTTAATCTTTACTTCCTCTTGCCTTCTTTGCCTTTCTTGTTCCAACGCCAAAATTCTCCAAGAAACCCTAAGTGTCCAAGAGTATGAGAGAGAGAGAGAATAATGAGAGAGCTCCAAAACTCAACTAACAAAAGGTTACCAACTGATCCTCAGAAGCATTTTTTATGAATGAGGCCACCATTTTCTTTATTTTCCTCCTCACATGCAACCTATAACCCTTCACCTCCTTTTCTCCTAATTTCCATTATTTTCATAAATAATTGTGCCAAAAACACTATTTTTCCTTTCCAAAGCCTTATCCATTGCCTTTGCCAATTTATTTAGCCATAAACAACCAAATGAACACACACTAGGATGTCTTTCCCAACATTCAGCTTGGAATAAGGGTCCCATCGATCGTGGCTATTGTTTTTAACTTTTATTACATGGAATTTTCACCAGGGTTGTTACAAAACCCTCCCCCTTGGGGACCACCGTCCTCAGTTTTCAATCACACATATACCTCAGTAACCTGCTGAAAGAAGACATATTTCTTATGGAGCTTTATAACATAGCCCGATGTAGTATTTACAATGAAAGATCTTCTCAAAACAAAACATCATGACAACATGACAACATACCGCATAGTGGAGCTTTATAACACAACTCATTACGGTATTTAGAATGATCATCCTACTGAGTACCAACCCACATGACATCATAACATCATGATAACATAACCACATGATAGCATAGTAACATGAAAACATATGACACCCATACTGCATAGTGGAGCTTTATAACATAGCTCATTACGGTATTTACATCCATATACTCATGTACATACAACAACATTACCACAAATATATACCAAAACATATATCAAATCAAATAACAAAACATATGTTAAAACATATACTAAAACATCATATCTAAGCATATATCAAAACATCATATAGGATATATCAAACCATCATAAAGCGTATATCAAACCACCATAAAGCATATACCAAACACCATAAAGCATCCGTAAAGAAAATACCAAACCGCGATAAAGCATATACCAAACCACCATAAAGCATATACCAAACCACATAAAGCAAATACCAAACCACCATAAAGCAATACCAACCACCATAAAGCATATACCACACCACCATATCAAAGTTTCTTTGCTTCAACTGACAAACAAGGAAGGATACATAGCTTGCATCCAATCTGCCATCTCCCATGTAGCTTCATCATGCCCAAAGTGCTTCCATTGCACTTTAACTTGATCGATTTCTTGGTTCTGGAGCATGAGCAACCTTTTATCCAATGTACACTGAGGCTCCAGCTGGAGTTCTCCATCTGTTTCCACCTGTAATATAGACTAGTCAATCATATGATCAACATCCTTAACATACTTCTTAAGAAAAGATACATGGAAAAAATCATGGAATTTCACTGTCGGAGGTAGTGCAAGTCGATATGCTACTGGCCCAACCCGTTCAATGATGCCGAAGGGTCCACAAAACCATGGCGTCAACTTAGCACATGATCCAATCCAAAAGGAGCTCTTCTTCGGTTTAATGTGCAAGTGCACTTGTTCCCAACCTGAAACTCCTTCAACAACCTGTTCTGATCTGCATAACTCTTATACCTATCCTATGTTTCCTTTAGGTTCTTCTTGATCACCTACATATCTTGTTCCATGTCTTCCAACATATGTGGTCCAATCAATACCCTGCTAACTGGATAAATCCAACTGATGGGAGTGTTACAACTCCACCCATACAATGCCTCAAAAGGACTCATCCTCAGTGGTTGCTAATAACTATTGTTGTATCCTAACTCTACCAAAGGGAGATACTCTTCCCACTTCCACTACTAATGCAGCACATACATCCTCAACATGTCCTCCAATATTAGATGATTGTTGGGTCCCTATAATACTAGTGATTACCCCATTACTATTGTAGTTATACCTCTTATTAATATTGTTGTGCCCCTATTATCCCCATTTTGTTATTATTGTGCCCCATAGAATCCCTCTATTGTTATTTTTGTGGCTTTATATTATTATTGTTAGGTCGGCTGGGTTATATTGTGACTCCTTAGACTCCTATACATAGAAAGGAGGTTTTGTCATTTGAATCATCCAAGAATTGCTCATTTATGTAATGTAAATGAGGTTTCCCCCTCGAAGAGGCTGAATTCTAAGGCGTTGATCTATCTTTTCTATATTTTTCTTGAGCTGGTTACATAATATTTGGTATCAAAGCTTTGGATTCTAGGGTTTTGAAGCTCCAAACAGGTCATCGGGGCATTTTTGCTATAACTTTTTTTCTGCGACATTTCAGAAGTTGAAAAAAAAACCCATTTGATAAGACATCACGCTAAATCTCGAATCCGAATTTCAGAGCTTTTTGCACTATATTGGCAGAGATATGATCTGAGAAAGTTGGGCTTTTTGCGGACTCCTGAATTACATTCCAAACAGGTGACCTGGGGAAAATCGTCATAAATTTTTCTCTGAGAATTGAATTGAAATTTCGTAAGAAGGTGCATAATGAAGATGGACTGTAGTTTCTTCTATATATTTTTCAGGGCTAAAGGTCGAAACAGTGACTCGTGGCACATCATACAAGTTCGCTCTACTGAACTAGTCTATAATCAGATCACTGTGGGAGATTTTGCATAACTCTTCCTTGGATAATCCAATTTGGATCAGACCTATGGCATTGGAAGGAGGACACAGAGGGCTACCATAGATCACAATTTCAGAACTGGATGATCCGAAATTACAGAGATACATCAGATTCAATATCAGGCTCCTACAAAGTGAAAAAATGTGTGTAGTTTTTTTAAATTTTTTGCATAAGATTGGTTTGAAAAATTAGTTTGAAGGAATTCAAATGGCATATTAAAGCATTATTATTGGTAATTTATGCCCTGAGGAAAGAAAATGAAAACACCTAGTAGGCATCCTGAAAGCTCTAGCATGACCCATGAAGAAGAGGAAGAAACACAACCTGATATATCAAAATTACGAGACCAAGTGCAACAATTGTCACTTGCACAAAAAAGAACAAAATCTAAGATGGATGGTTTAAAGAAAGATGTAGAAGCTAATATGGATGGTTTAAAGAAAGGCATAGAAGCTAAGATGGATGATTTGAAGATAGATTTGAAGACAGACATGGACGAATTG
>APFE031525992.1:67035-82508 GCA_000404065.3 Pinus taeda | reverse complement strand
ATGAATCATGTAAAAAGAATTATTATTGAGTCAAATATGTAATTTGTCACCTCCACACCAAATCGGCCCTTGCCTGATAAAGTCAACCTACAAGGGGACATTTCGACCCACAGAAGAGGCTATATATACAAGTGCAGTTCGATCTATTTGCTAACCAACTCAACAAGTTCGATACACAAGAAGGAAGTGCAAAAAAGTGTGAAGTTCAAGGAGAAGAAGGAAGAATTGCAGAAGAAGAACAAGTCGAAGTTTTGGGCTATCTCTCTCTCTCTTTCATACAAAGTTACTGGATTGTTGTTGGGGCGAAGATCTGCTACTGTGGAGATCGAAGTTCTGGATTTGTTGGGTCGAAGTTCTGTTGTTGCATAGGTCAAGGTTTCTTTGTTGGATAGGTCGAAGTTCTACTACTGCAGGGTCGAAGATCTAGATCGAAGTTGCTGGAAGGAAGGGTTGACTTCGTGATTGGAGGAAGTCCATGTCTAGGTTGACGACTCTTGGATTATCTCGTCTTAATTACTAAAAGAAGAACTTTGACTAGGTCTTCCCCAAGATAGGGTTTTTGCCCTGGCTAAGTGCCTACATCTTGTGTCTCTTGTTCTTGTGATCTTCATACACACATAATTTGGTAATTGCTTGATGAAAGATAATATAAAAAAGAAGTAAAAGAAGCCAACATAATTCACAAGTAATTATCAAGAAAGAGAAATCAAACCCTAATACTACTAGCACTGATATCTCAACAAACTTCACCACAAAATGCCGCAACAAGGCTAGCGGATTCCCCTTCTAGCTTGGACGTTGAGCTTAGAGGAGAAATAGGTGGTGGATCTTGCCTTCTTAGGCCTAGATCCACCTCTAGAAACCCTCACAATGATATTCAGTGCCAGAAACCCTTGAAAACTTTCCAACTCTTCAAATCTAGCTTGGAGTTCACCTGCACATATGAAAATAAAAAATACCCAAAACCCTAATATATACAAACATTGAAAATAAAACCCCAACTCGCTGCAAAACAAGGGTTAGAAAAATTTATTCTACAAAAATAATTTACAGATTTTACACAATTATACACGAATATACAATGTTTGAAAAGATTTTTTGGAGAATAATTTTTATGATAATGACAATAGCTTGATGTATTTCAAAAGATAGATGTTAACCACAGCCTTAGTGAAATAAGAAACCCATATAAAATTCCTGGAATCCAAACAAGATCAGCTTGTGTCTAAAATCTGTGAACTTGGAGCCCAAGGGTCGAAGAACCTGCAAACTCTATATATTTTTTTAAGAAAAAAATCAATTGATCATACAATGAATCGGATCACCTAAGATAAGCCCGAAACTTATCAATAGAATGTTCCTACCATCTACAAATGAAATAACAATTCATATAATATTAAAGCACAATACAGGAAAGCACATACCCAGCACATACCACAGATCAATGAGACAAAGACACCATGAATTGTACTCCAAAGTCTTTTATTATGAATTTCAAACGTTCCCAGCAGAACATTGGCTTCACACCAGCGTTACAAAATTACATTTAGACCAGAGTCACTATCATTGTGATCAATAGAAGCTCAATAGACTTCTATTTATAGAAAAATTTCTCCAAGTGGAAAATAACGGCTAGTTGGCTTGATCACCATCAAAATAATCTTGACTGTTGATAAATCCTTGATCAACTTTTAATCTTTATCGTCGAATAAATTTGTTTTTAAGGAATTTTTAAATTTCTCATTAAAACCATTTTTTATTAGTTCAAAAATAATTATTTTGAACTAATTTCCTCAAAATTTTGACTTTGACTTTACCACCAAGGTCCAAGGGTCCAAATTTTCTTGAAATTTCCACTATTCCCTTGGTGGGGGACCTCCAAAAATTAATTTTTTTAGACCCATGAATTTTTTCACTTGGAGAAATTAATTTCTCTAACATTTTAATTTTGACTCTAAATTAATTAATTTGTTGGCTTAGGATTTTATTTTATTTTTCACAAAAAAATTAATTAATTGACTCATGAGGGGATTAATTATTTTTCCACCCTCAAATATTTTAGCCATGGTGTCTAAGTATGAGAGACCATGTACTAAAATATTTTTTACATAAGATTTTACAAATTCAACCCTCAAAGGGGGAATACCCATTCGTTATAGACCCTCATAAAACATACCCAATTCTGCGACACAATATGATCTAGTAAACCAAGTGATCTGTAATAAAATAATTTAGTTAATTAGCTTAAATTATTCCTAAATCACTTTTACAAAAGACTCGACTAAAACACTAGGACTCATCTAAGACTTTGATGATAAATTTCACCCTAGGTTTGGGGTGATGTTGGAGGGAAAAACTATGTCGATCATCTGTGTTTAGAAACATAGATAATCAATGAGAGGAAAACCTCCTAGGATGAAATTCATCGCCATAATCATAGGCTTACCTAAGTTGTTACATAACTAACAATCGTACTTGTATCATTTACATTACAACTTGCAGAAATGGGTTTACAGTGACATGACACACTATTAGCTGATGATTATGAACTTTGAAAAAATTCGTTCAAGTCTTTGGATCCTGCTTCCTTGGAATGTTGAAAAAATGGGTGCAACGGATTCTATTCTTACAACAAGTTTTGTTTTTGTGACAAAATATGAAGCTTATGATGAATGTTGGAGAGCGGCCATTGAAAAAGATCATATTCCAGTGTGGGAAACAAAGAGACTTCCAAGAAATGGAGGTACCTCCCTTGCTAAGAGGGAGTGTTGAAATTGGGTGGCATCGGGAGGTACTCCCACATGCCCTTGGTGCTAGGCTTGTGACAGAAAAACACCCACAAAGTATGTGTTTGTGGACCCAAAGTGATGGGGTTATGTGCCCAAGGAAAACATTTAATATTCTAATTAAATGTTGAGGTTGATGTTGGAGATTTCTTGAAGGACCAGAGGGCTTCTAAAGGGACCTAAAGACAAGGATAAATAAGCCAATGGAGAGGCTTGATGACAAGGAGATCAAGGATCCTTCTTGTGAGGAGCAAGGAGGCTTGAAGAGACCTAGCCGCAAGAGGAAGATTGGAGGACAGCTCGTTGAGTTGAAGGTCCAAGGACAGACCGAATTATGTTTAAGGAATTTGCTGGCCTAAGGAAAGGATCTGCAACTTAAAGGAGGGCATCCGCTGGACTGTGATTTTGTGCATGGCACAGTTGCGACAAAAGCATAGCAAGTAAGAGGGATTGCAGGCTAGAGAAAGAGGAGGTGTTAAAATTGGCAACTAAGGCCAAAATTCCACTACTGGACAGTTCATCTGTTGGAAATAATTATTGCATTGAATTCCTCTTTTCAAGAGGACCAAAATCGACCTAAAGATCACTAAATTTGGATAAGGAAAATTATTTATTTATTCAAAAGAAATTCTATAAGTCATGACCTTATCAAAGCAGGAAACATTGAAAATTTGAAATTTGAATTTGCCTCCAAGTGTCAAGGTCGACTTCACCTTCATAAGGGCAAATCATCATGTCTAATTGTATATAAGGGCATCCTCCAACCTCCTATTTACATCAATCACACATTTTGATTCTCTCTGAAATGGACGCAGAAGGAAGGTGTCTCCAACAAAGGTCAAAGGGATTGGTTGACATCTATGCAGGGTTGTTTGAAGGGCCAAGTCCCCTAAGCAGAAGGTCGAGCCTCCGAGAAGCAAGTTTGGGCTTATTTATGAATTATTCTGGGTATGTTTATCATCCATTGCAAGTCCGAGTTATTCCTAAGGTTGACCACAGACATAATGGCATAGCGGGATTAGTTAGATGCATTTCTTATGATGTGAAAACCATCTCTTAGGTGGGCCGCACCTTCTAAGTTCCTCCTCAAGTATGTCGCAGGCATTATGTTGTTGAACAGTGAACCATGAGGGTAAATTTTTGCCCAGGTAGACTGCTGACCTGTTTCAGTGAAGGCAGATTGCCATCAAGATGTGTTTGTAGGTTTGATTAAGCCTTGTCATGTAGCGGATGGAGGGTTGACTGTCTTGGAGGAGAGCCTTAGCTGTGAAAGGTTATTTGGGTGAATATGTAAGGGCAAATGCAGTGTACCACATGCCCTAAACAGGAGCAGTCGGTAACTACAATATTCTACAACCTATGATCTAATGTAATCATGTAGCCTTGAATGCTAGTTGGATGGTTGTCCTAATTGATTAGATTATAGCCGATCCTTGATAGACTGGAAGTTGCCCTAACCAGTTCAAGCTTCTTCTGCAATATGTCACCAACCTAAGAAGGTATATCTTGTCAGCTCAGAATTGCATCTATGAGTTGTGATAGTGATTGGCAAGTCAATCTTGACCTTGTATTATGGTACTCTCTCTCTGTTGAACATTTGACATTAATCATAAGAATTGATCAAGGGTTTTCCCCATCTTGGGGTTTTTCCCTAGCTTGAGCCATATTCTTGTGTTCTCTTGCATTGGCATGTCTTCAGCATTTTTTTATTTATGTTCTTTCTTTAGTTACTGTCAAAAGGATTTACGTGATTACTAACGGAAATATAATGGATTGGAAAATGGGCTATATGGATTTTTTTGAAGTAACTGTCCTATGAGAAGAACATGTTCCTAAAATTAACAGGAGGCCATAGCCATGAGGAAGTTGGCTGCAGGCCCAAGAAACAGGCAGCAAGGTCTAAAGGAGGCATGTTAGGGCAAGTCGTAGCCCTGTAGAGCATTGTGCCAGGGGCCACAAGCCAAAAAAGGAGGTCGAGGTGTTGTTGTGCATGTTGGAGGCTAGGTGCGGGCTACATCAAGGAGAAAAGGTTGGCCGCAAGGGAAAACAGGGAGACTGGGGACCTAAGGGAGCAGGCCAAGGTCTAGTAAAGGTTTAAGGGGCTACAATAGCAAAGAGTTGAACAGCTGAAAGGATACAGCAATAGTTGAAATGGCAAGAAGTGCCCTTGGAGGGCAGATGAGAGTTGATAAGGCTCAACCTCAGCCCAGGTAAATTGTACAAGAGAGTTGTATTTTGTCTTGTTCATTTTTGCCATTTTACAGGGATTGAAAGGGGCCGATATCCTTGGTACAGGAGCCTTGTAGATTTCTTGTTAAAGGAATAATAAGAAAACAAATTTGGGCATTAATTCCTATGTATTCTACATTGATCTATTTGTTGGTTTATTTCCTCTGCGTAAAAGTTTTTGAAGTTAGACATTTTCACGGTGTTTATGTTTTCTAGCTAAAAAATAGACCAAATCTGGGGTGCATGGAATTCTAAAACATCAACCTCACAGCATCCTCCTTACACATACCACTCTTGACTCACTGTCAGCATTTTGAAACAATGGGAAACTTAATGCCTTAATGGATTGATTATAAGGCGCTGAAGCAAACACTAATGAGCAACATTTGTAGTTGTCATCTCTAGCTCAAGCGGATTTTCAACATTTGTTAAATAAGCTAGAAAAGAGGTTGGCAAACTAGACTTTTCGATCGCTAAACCTGGCCAGCAGCCTAGTTTAGGTAAAATCTGTCCTATAGGCCATTCCACATTACTTATATTCAGCTTTAGCTGCCCCAAAAGAGATCTCCAACGTAATCAAAAATCTGCAAAGGAACTTCTTATGGAGAGGTGGAAAAAAAGTGGAAATTGGCTCTTGTAGCATGGGAGAAAATGTGTAGATCCAAAAAAGATGATGGCCTGGGACTCAAGGACACTGAGCTCCTAGGAAAAGCCTTGGGAGCCAAAACTCTATGGAGATGGATAGTTAACCCCAATTCCCCCTAGGGAACCCTATGGAAGGCAAATATGCTCCCACCCACCTGCAAGAGTAAATTATAAGGCTCAATGGAAGCATTAAAGGCTTGGTAATATGGAATCAGGCTTGGGAGAATCGGGCAATAATCTAGAAACACAGTTTCTGGGAGGTCGGAAATGGGGACAAGGCACTCTTTTGGGAAAATGCCTGGTAGCAAAGGCCAGACCTTAACAAGGACCAATATCAACAGATCAAGTTTGAAATGCAAAATAGGGGTAGGAGCAGGGTCTGTCACTATTGGAAACCTAGCATAGAAGGTGATCGATGGAGAGAATGGATTGATGAGGAAGATTGAGATCCCCCAATCAACCCTTAGGTGTGGAATGAGTTATCAAGTGAACTCCAAAAGAGACAGATTCTCTGTGACACCTCCGAGAACAAGATTTGTTGGGGTCAAAACCTAGCAGGGCACTTCAATATAAAGGAAGCATATAAATATGCAACTCTACATGACCATCTTCAACCAGAGCCCAAATGGAAATCAATGTGGGACAGAAAACATTGGCCAAAAATGTCCATCTTCCTCTGGCTTGTAATGCACAAGAAAATTCTAACTTGGGACAATCTCAAAAAAAAAGGGATTTATAGGACCATCCAGATGTTACCTATGTCAATAAAAAGAAGAAACCTCCAATCATTTGTTGAATGAATGCCCCTATGCAAATAAGTTATGGAAATGGGTTAATCTGGTCTTTAAAGCAATGGATCGGGATCCCTCCTCCATTCTTAACACCATCGAAAACTAGCGTTCATCCTTCCCCCCCAATCCCCTAGTCAACAAGGCTTGGAATCTCATCCCAAGCATTATATGTTGGGCGCTTTGGAAGGAAAGGAACGCCAGATTATTCCGGGGAACCTCATTACAGGAGGAATTCACTCTCCAATATCAAGAAATCAATCTGAGAGTCGGCAGCCTCCTCTACTCTACAAGATGCCATTAAACCCCCCCAGCAGCGCAGACCTGAGAATTCTTACCATATTGGATCTCCATCTCGCTCGCGCCCCTAATCCCTCCCACATTTCCAAAAACAGAGGACCAGAAGGCAAATGGTCGCCCCCGGAGCAAGGGACAATTAAGCTCAACTTAGATGGCGCTGCCAAAGGTAACCCGGGCTCGGCGGGCTTCGAGGGGGTCTTTAGGAATGCTCAAGGGGAAATCCTGTGGATTTACGAGGGCAACATTGGCTCATCAACCAACAACGTCGTCGAACTACATGCTCTGGAACATGGAATCACCATTGCAAAGAGCCACAAGTTTAGCCCCCTAATCATCGAAGGTGATTCTACACTAGCAACGTAGGCGAGTAGGAAACTCCAGCAGGGGATGGACGAGGCCAAGGTCTCGGACAATTGGCGCTTAAACAAAATCCTTCAGAGAATCAAAAGCAACATTGAAAGCATGGAAGGGATACACTTCCAGGCAATCAAAAAAGAAGGGAACAGGTCGGCGAACAAGTTGGCCAATGAAGGTACAATGGGTAACCTTCGGTTGCACTCCAGATCATGGCATGACCTGGAAGATGGCGATCTCCGTCAGCACTTCGAAGTCATCAATGTTAAGGACAACCAAAAAACGAACAATAATTGTTCGAGAATCACCAGTCACATCAATAATGGTTCAAGGATTTCGGAGGATGGTGGTTTTGACATTTATAGGCCTAGGACCGTCCTCTGTTTGACAGTCGTGCTTCATAACCCTCTCACAGCTCCACTCTCCAGCAGGTCATCGCCCTTCTTTCCAATCGGCACGGTGAAGTACCCTCTCCACCTAACTCTGGCACCTCCCACGGTCCATCATCACTTCCCTCTGCTCCTCGCCCCCCGAGACGCCCCCGCCCCTATGAATACCACCCCTCACCCTCTCCTTCTCGTCATTCCACCAGCACTAGTCCCCTGGTCTTTCCGTCTTCCTCCTATGTTCAGCTTTTTATCTACCCCCTCCTCCCCCATGGCTCCCAGGTGCAACTCCAGCCCGGCTCCTAGTCGAGGGCGTGGTCAAACCAGAGGATCCTCTCGCTGGAATTCTTTAGTTTCTCCTCCCACCACCCGCGCGGAGTCCTCCACGAGGTGCGTAACTCTAAACTACTATGTGGCAATTAACCCAAATACCTAGGAGAGAACGGCTAGTTTAGAGGCTCAGGCCAGAGCTTTACGGAGAGGCATTCCCTCAAAGGAAGTAGAGGCCGACTTTGCCTGGATTCCCGACCCCACTCTCACCAAAGCTAGAGAAAATCTATATGTGCGCTCCATCGACATCTGGTGGCAAATGAAAACCATTCTGGGCTTAGCTCTGCAGGTGCAAGCAGAACGCTCCAAGGTGGTTGAGAATAAAATTGACAGCCTCAAAGACAAATTTGTGGTTTTCGTCGAAGTTGTTCACCACTGTCGCTTCATCACTTGAGAATCTCCTCAATATATTATCCTAAAGAAGAAGTCCACTACCAAGATGCATTCACCAGTTGACTGCTCCTCAAGCATCAAGAAAGAAATGGCGGGAGCCTCCTCCAGTCGTTCGTCCGCCATAGCGCCGCAAGAGGGAAGCACCCAGGAGCAGTGGATAAGTTTGGACAACGACCTAGTCACCATCAACCCCGAATGAGTGCAAATAGAACCTTTTTGATTTACCACCCTTGCAGATGCACGACCACAGCAGAGAATGCGGCAGGGAAAACGGTCCAGAAAATAAAGGCCCTCAGTGTTGACAGTCCAGGCTCGGCTCAGTCCATTGGTTTCTTTTTGGAGTTGACTGCAATTTTGGTCACTATATGTTTATCTTGTACTGATCTCTGTAACTCTCTAAGTAAGCAGAACGTATATTTTGTATAGTCACATTGTAACTATGTCCAGTTAACTGTCAGAATAGCCACAGTCGTTGGCTCTTATGCTGAAGACTCTGACTTGCACAAACCAACTTATGTAAATACCTCATTTTTATGGTAATACAACTTATCTTATTTACAAAACAAAAAACAAAAAAACAAAAAAAAGCTCATGCGCAGGAGTTGAAGGCTCTGTTTTGTTTATCTCCAAGTGCGAGTTTATATTTGAAAAAGGATGAGTTAGCGAGCTTCAGTTTCTAATTGAGGCAGGATGAGTTAGCAGAGTTAGAAGAGTCAGTATGACTCAGTTAGCAAATCAATCACAAGTCCGAATTCTAAAATTAAATTGCCATATTTAGCATGATCGAAAAGCTTATGAGGAAGACAAAGGCACCCTTGTAATTCATTCTTGTATGCAAGAGGTTATGTGTGTGAGAGCCTTATTGTGAGAGTGTGTACCTTGGAGGAGCCAATACGTATAGGATAGAAAGACTTCTTGCAGACAAATGTCCGCTAGGGTTTAGGAGGTTTTTCCTAAATAATAGGGGCCAAGACTGCGCTAGGAAATAGGAGGAACTAGCACAAGAGAATTGGGCTAGGCAAGCCGCAAGCAAGTAGGCACAAAGGTCAAGGTTGTTGCAAGGTGTTTCTAGCTAGTGTAGCAATGAGAACAGTGAGTTTTCAATTGAAACAATTAGCCTTGTATTTGATCTAATTGTTCAAAACTCTATCAATAAAATTCTACGACAAGGAGGGGTTTTCCCAGTTGGGTTTCCCAAGAAAAATCTTGTGTTTTTTGTTATCATGTGACTGTGTTTTATTTCTGTTCCATTCCGCTGAAAATTGGTAGAGAAATTTGGTGTCTTGGTGCAACGATAAGTTTCATATTTATTCACTACAACAATTGCAGAATTTCAAGGAAATTCTACATGGTATCAGAGCACAAATCCATATAAAGACCAGCACCAAGGTGATTAATAGTTCCAAGGCAATTCATCATATGTGAGGCTGTGCATAAGACTGTGGTTTATTCCTAAGACTAGGGAAGAGTTATTTTTAGTGCATTAGGGAGGGTTGAGTCCCTTAAAGTAGTTGAACTATGCGTTGGTTGAGCGTTGGTATAAGGGTCGAATTTCCTCATGGTGATGCGCATACCTAAACGGTCTAGGATTGGGGTAAACACGAAGTTGTGGGGTCTGTAGTGGCCACTAGTTAGGGCCGTCCTAAGGTGACCGTAGAGAAGACTTAGAAGGACAAGGAGAAACAGACATACAGTTGCATAGAAAGTGTCTCTAGTTGATGATTGCAAGGACGTTTGGAGGGTTGTTCGGTGTGTTTTTAGATAGCAACTAGTGGTCCTATGTTACAATGTAAACATGTGAGGATTCACTGTTGTGTGGGCTACTAGAAGATCCCATACGTACAAAGAACAAGTGGATAGACTCATTACTGTTAGTGGGCAACTTGATTATGGTGCCCTAGTACAGTGAACGAGGAGCAGGCTTATGACAGTTAAGAGGGCAGTTTTTTTTTAAGAGCACAGCTAATCAAATTTGTGGAGGACAGGGATCAATTTGTGAAGGAAAACTCTCTGGGTAGGCAAGATGGCATTCCAAGGGTTGAGATCAGACCATTGTTTGGAGGGAGCCTCTAACTTTGTTCCATGGAAAGGGAGGATCATGATTGTATTGGAGGATAATGGGGTGGGAGACTTTGTCAAGAATGCCTTACCACCACCACAAGATCCCCAATAGTTGACCAAACATACTAAGAATGATATCAAGGCAAGGAGGATTATTCTAGAAGGGATCAGAGATCATATAGTTCCTCATATTAGATCTATATCAGGGTTCCAATGATACCAAGAAAGCTTGCCCTTAAGGAGAAGCTAAGGAGTATATGGATGAGCGCTGGAGAGCCCATCGTCACATATTTATCAAAGTTCACTTAGGTATAAGATGAGTTGGGCAGTGTGGGCGTGACTATACTAGAGCATGACCTTGTGCGTTTTGCTCTTGTAGGGCTTCACAAGTCTTGGTATGGTTTCCAAGATGCAGTAAGTGGTTGACAAAATTTTCCCAGTTGGGAAAGTCTATGGACTAATTGCGTTCAGGAAGACATCCAGCGAGGGACCAGAGATGGTAGATCGATGAAGATAGAGGACGAGAAGAACTTTGCCTTGGCAGGCAAGAGAAGCAAGGAAAAGGGCAGAGAGGGCCAGGGAGTGGTCGAGTCCAGTCAGAAGGGCAAGAAGAAGGATCTAAGTAAGATCAAGTGCTTCCATTGCCATGCGTTTGGACACTATGCCACTAAGTGTCCTAAGCAGAAGGAGTCCAGTATAGATCATGTAGCTGCATCAGCGAAGGTAGATGCCCAGTTTGAGAAAGATTTCTCGTTGATAGCTTGCATGGCAAAGTCAATAGACAGCAGTATATGGTATATTGATTCAGGAGCATCCTTCCTCATGACTAAGAACAAGAAGAATTTCAGTCACCTGAAGGAGAAGGACATGCAGTTTCAGATTGAGCTAGGAGATGAGGTCAGTATGCAGCTAGTGGGGTTGGCACTGTCAGTTTTCAGAGGGAGCCAAGTAATTCTCTTCATCTCAGAGATGTCCTCTAGGTTCCAAGATTAAAGGAAAATCTTATTTCGATAGCTACCCTTGAGGACAAGGGTTATGATGTCATTTTCAGCAGAAATAAAGCTTACCTCCAGCACTTAGCTTCTGGGTGTAAGAAGCAAATAGTTGTGAGGGTGACGAGTCTCTACAAGTTGCATGTAGAGACAAGCACAGCCTTGAGCAGCAAGGCAAGAAGTTCTCAGAAGGGAAAAGTTATCGTTGAGTGAGAGCCAAGCAAAGCTCTCAAGATGGAGCCTCATTTGGTATTTCAATTGAGTCTAAACTAATTGGGTCGACTAGCAAGATGATGAGGACCATAGCCCAGGGCGAGTGGAGGCAGCCACTCAATCTGTGACTCCTAGTATAGGGAGAGTTCGAGCCAAGTGGGCCGAGGATTTGTTTAAGGGAGATTAAGAGAGAGTTGGATCTTCCAATATCAACTTCAGCGAGAGTAAGCAGCCACAGAGGTACACAGGGTACGTGGCACTTATGACTGAAGTGATAGACTTGCAGAGCATGGTTGGAAAGAACAAGTCTTCAAATCAGATTCCACAGAAGAAATGTTAAATTTGGACAACTAGGTCCAAACTCCATGTTCTGATGCTCAGATTAAGAGGCTAATATTTTTGTTGGATTCCTCTTTCTGAGAGGTGTAAAATCCATATAAAATAAGTCTTAATCCGATAAGCAGAACTTATATTTTGAATTTATTATTCTTAATAAATTATATGTGCAAGGTCGGTCAGTTTTGTAATGTAGGCTCACATGCCCAACAGATGTGTCACACACCCTCCTTGATGTATATATATACAGGAAAAGTTGGAGAGAATTATACAACACAACTCACATCTTCCTCTCTCATTCTAAAGAGTACATGCTGGGTTGGAGGGTTGTTGTGGCACATCTGGGCTGGCTGACCAAAGGAGACTTTGCTGGTTGAAGCATCCTGTTGACCGCCGAAACGAACACACACATTTTTCCTGTTTCTGATTTGTCTTCTGTAAGATCTGCTTATATGTTCTATCTGCATTTTGCTTAAGAAAAGTGAAATTGCTCTTAGCATAGAACATCTACAAAACTTTACATGGTATCAGAGCTGAGGTGAAGACAAACTCTATCTATAGCAATCATCATTGAAGGAAATGGGTTCCACTAGTCTTGAATTCAGGAAGAATGACAAGATGACTGGAAGTGATGACTTCCATGCCTGAAAGATGATGCCCTAATTAATCACAGCCAAGTGATGGATGTTATTGCGAAGACAACCTCATGAGCCCGTAGAACCGGGCGAAGGTCAAGTTAAGAATTCGGGTTATGCAGCAGATAGGACTCGGTCGTGAGATCCAGAATTCGGGCAGAACAGTCATTGAAACGAACTGTGTGCAGGGCGTACGCGGGTCGGGTGACCGCGGTAGAACTGTTTCGGACAAGCGCACAGGTTACGTTGTCGGGTAGGCCGTCGACGGTATGGGCGCAGTCACGTTCGGCGAACGGAATTAGTCGGGGAAGAAACGCGGCACAGTCAACCGAGAATTGGTAGGGCGGGTTTACAGGAATTACACAGCCGACGGGCGAGGCCGAGACAGTTAAGAACTAGGGAAACAGTCGGGTCGCTGCGGTGAACGAACGGAGGTTCGGGCAGTCGGTTCAAACAGACAGTGCGCAGGAAATCCGCGAGTGAACGTCGAACTGAACGACGTATAGCGGCACTCGGTGGGTAGGCACGATCGTCCAAGCGTACACGACGAAGGTCATTTACCTGTCACTGCAACCCTAGCCAAGGAGGCTGCCGCCATGTTTCACGCAAGGCGTAGCATCAAATAAACAGTCGACAGAGGGGATCGACTCGGTTGTACAGTCGAGGCATAAACGCGCAGTTGTAAAACAGTCGACGAACAGAATTGAAGACCGTGGACGAACAGTCGGATAGTAGCTGGTGAACGAGCAGGTGGCTCGGTACAGGCTCAACCGAATAGTTGGCGGTGTGAGAACGCAGTGGTGTCACCGTCAATGAACGAGGTCGTGGAAGAACTCGGGTGATAGCTGGGTAGCGGTCGGTGATTGTATTCGGTGCAGTCATACAGTGGAACAAAGGTCCAGCAAGCGGACAGCTAGCTCGACCGGGAGGTTCGACAAATGGCTCGACAGTTGAGGTCCGAGTGAATAAGACGGATAGTTCGACAAGGGCTGGAGCCGGCGTGTAACGGAATTGTGGAGGCGGAACGGGCGAGGGGCGCCCGTCCGTCCAAACGTTGAACAGGTATATCAGTTAACAGTCCATGAGTGGGTTGTCACATAGGCAAGTGAGATACGATATAGCGCAGGTGGGACGGCGCAGACATATCAAGAAGACTGACACGTGGACAGCGGTGGACGAACCATTGTGCAGGGTTATAACAGCGAATGGACGCTTGAATAAACAGCGCAGCGGAAGCGTGGTTGGGCAATTTTTTATGGTATACTATCTTTTCTAGCTCAGACTTGTTGATCTGCAGTTGAGTTGCACTCTTCTTGGAACTACAGTGAACCCGTGAACATAACTCAGACCTAACCACAGTTTTACGATTTCGGAACCATTGGAACAGTCAACACTTCGGATCTGTGGTTGGTGGAGCTTGGATCACCTACAGCTGTGACACCTCTTCTCGAACCTGCACTTGGGATGTTAAGGCTCGGATTGACGAGGGGCTATATATGTGACAATACCTCTGAACCAAACCTCGGATCTGTTGAGTGATAGCTACAGCAATTCGGACCTGTTTTAGTGCAGAAATAATAGTCCTCATTTAAGGCTCCATTGACAGAGGTAGCCACCTGTCTGGAGGCTCGGATTAGGACCTGTTCCCTATGTTAGTTTGGATCTTCTTGTTAAGGGACTGAAGCATACCAGAGTCAGTTCAAATTTTGTTTAAGGACTGAACTATAGTACGGTTAGTTCGGATCTTTTGTTAAGGGATTGTACTATATCACGATTGGCTCAGTTACATTACAATCCGGACCTTTTATTATTGCAGCCTTGAACCTAACACAGTACTCAGACTTGTTGGAGTTAAGGCTCAGCTCAGAATGGAGAATTGAAGGATCCTTGAAGTCTTTTTGAGACAACTTCTTAAGAGCATTGATGACTTAAAAATCTTGGAAAATCTCTAGTATTGTTGGCGGACTCTTGAAATCCAGTGTGTAGATTTTGGGAAGACTTGTTGATAGATGCAAACTTGTGCAAACTATTGAAGGCATTTCTTAAAACAACTAATTGAAAACATCTTGAGGCAAGACCAAGCACTAATTGAAGTCTTGGAGACACCTTTGGAGATCATGATGCATTGAAGCAATCATGAGGTGACTTTTGGTGACTTTTGCAAAATAGTGTTGCTGAACGCAAGAATAGGACTATTGTGGAAGCTGCCCATGCCATGCTATGTGACCAGGGTCTACCCAAGTTTCTGTGGGGAGAAGCTGCAAATACTGCTGTGTACATTCAAAAACGATGCCCTCATTCCACTTTGGACTCCAAAACTCCCGAAGAGGTTTTCTCTGGTAAGAAACCTGATGTCTCACATTTTAGAATTTTTGGATGTCCTGTCTATTTTCATGTGCCGAAAGAAAAGAGAAGTAAGCTGGATGCTACTGGGAAGAAAGGAATGTTTGTGGGCTACAGTGAGACTTCTAAGGCATATAGAGTCTATGTACCTGGTCAAAGGGAAGTAGAAATAAGCCATGATGTCACTTTTGACGAAGATGCTTCCCTGAAGAAAGTAGTAGATCTTCCTAGATCTGAAGAAAATCATGAAGAAAGACCTGGAAATCTGGAAGAACCCCAGGATGAGACTATGCCTAATGTTGAAGGGCCAATGGACCCTATTGATCCTTCCCCTTCTCTAGGAAAGAGGCCATCATGGCTCAGGGACACCCTCGAAGATGCTGAGGGTCATGCTACCCCAAGGGGGACATTCCGAGAAAGCAAGAAGCCGTGTAGATACCAAGGGTAACTAGCTGCCATGAGTACTATTGTACAATCTGAACCTGGATCTTTTGAGGAAGCCATCAAGCATCAAGTCTGGAAGGATGCTATGCATGAAGAATATGAGGCTATTATGAAGAATGATGTCTGGGATGTGGTCCCGAGACCGAAGGACAAATCTGTTGTCCCCGCTAAATGGCTCTACAAGATTAAACATGGATCTGATGGGAGTGCTGAAAAGTTTAAGGCAAGATTTGTTGCC
>APFE031525992.1:19609-52882 GCA_000404065.3 Pinus taeda | reverse complement strand
TATATAAGAGTCTAAGGGCTCATAACATAATCAGGCCGACATAAACAATAATAATGTAAGGGCACAAATAATACAATAGTGGGCTTCTATGGGGCACAATAGTAACAATATGGGCACTACATGGGTACATCAATATAATAAGGGGGCTGTACTAATAACAATAAGGGGTTACACTAGTAGTATAGGGGCCTAACATAAGTTCTCTTGCAAACCAAGAGCAAATTTAGCAATCAAAAAAAGGTCATCCGCATACAAAAGAAGCCTCATAACAAACTTGCCCGAATGGATATCGTCACCCCCTTGTGAATTTAGCCACTCTTCAAGCTTATCAATATATAAACCAAAGAGGGTAGGAGATAATGGGCAACCTTGTTTGACCCCGATATTGCTTCTAAAACTTTCAGAAATGCCTGTTGAAGTTCTAATTTTGAATTTCACCTCTTCATGCAGCTTATGTAATACTACCCTTAAATACCTCGAAACCCCAAGTTCCTCCATTTTGTGGCAAACCTTATCTCTAGGAATCGTGTCAAAGGCTTTTCTGAAATCAACAAAACAACAAAAGACTTATTTCTTTTTCTCCCAAACTTTTTCAATGACGTGCCTTAAAGTTATACCATGATCAACTATGGAATGTTTATGTCTAAAACTTGTTTTCCCTTTAGCACATTTATCGCTTTCTTCTGCCCATTTGCTGATTTTATTTTATAACATGCTTCCAAATAACTTTGCAAACAAGGGGTTTATCATTATGGTCCTATAATTGGAGGGATTATTGACGTCACCACTAAAAAGAGGTATTGCCAGACTAGTTGTCCAATATGTGGGGAACCCCTATCGTATGATGTTGTTGAAAATTTTTGTAATGTGAGGTGCAAGAATTTTTAAGCCCCACTTTAGATACTTTGCTTGGAGTTCAGCTAAATATTTTGTTTTTCCAACACCCAGCTTTTGGATACCCATCTCTACCTCTTGCATTGTGAAGAGTTGTGTATTAGTGTTGACCAAGGGAGGAGGGTCAACCTTGGGATCCTACTCATAAAGTTGTCTTGTGTAGCAAACCATTTAGAAGTTGTAATATTGTTTTCAGTTTGCATCTTTCTCGGTTGGAGCTCCTTCAAAAATAATTTGGGGTTATTTTTCCCAAGGAATATTAGTTCTTCTCTCCTCGAAACCATGAAATCAACCTCTTTCTTTCTTAATATATCATTGTAAGATTTGAGCTTTATGTTATCCTTGTTTGACTATTTCCACATTCTCCTTGCCTTTTTGCATTCCTCGTCAAACTAAGCATTAACCCGAAAGCAATTTGTTTGAGACTTCTTAATTTTTTCTCTTTTACACTCTACAAGTGCATCTTGTATTAAATGTTTTAATTCGTGACTATGAAGGTTGTGAAATGGCATTTTATCCTTCTCAAAGAGCCTCTCTAATGTTATTTTGAAGGTATTACAATTTTCTGGAGTCAAAAGAATTCTGCCCTTTGGGATATTTTGTTGAACACACCAAGTTTTTGACCCTAACTGCTTCTTTATGGTCCAAGAGAAACTTAAATAAATTGGTTTGTGATCTGATTTTAAGTCCCAAAGTTGATCTCCAATCAAAACTTCTTCCATTTTCTCACACAAACTATGTGAGAAAATTACATAGTTTACTCACTTTCTTCATTGTAAGTATTGCAAGTGAAATTACCAGAGTTTTCATATCTAATCAAACCATTACAAATGACTAAATAGAATAAAATAAGCAATTATTCACCAAAGAGATTGCAGCCCTTGTCCTTTGAAATTCTTTCCCATTGATGATTACTCTATTCTGTAAGCCAAACAAGGTCGCAGACTTCTTTACAGCAAAGAATGTTAGCTTGCTCACTTTCAATCCTAGCATTGAAATCACCCACTATAATGACTTCACCTAGCTAAGAATATGTTGCAATATCTGCGTTTAACGCTGTAAAGGGACCTTTGTGGTCAGGTCCTCTACTTTTGTAGATTTTTTAAACTTGCGGCGCAAAATAGCATGTTGCAATTCTGATGTGATTTCCATTTTCTGATATTTTAAACCAAACGAATTATTTATTTGAGACTTCTTTTTCTCTCATTAATACCATGATATCCTTGTGTCCTTTGTCATTCCTTGCTTCCTTGTTCCACATTGCCATCTTCATGTACCCTTCAAACAAAGGTGTCTTGCACCCTTCATGCTCATGTGTTTCTATGAGGCAAATTATGTCTATATCTTTCACAATAGGCCCTAACCCAGGTCCTCATCTCCACGAGTAACCTCCGCAATTCCAACAAACCAATCTTAAGGAAACCTGGGTATGACTTGATTGCTATTTGTTTTTACATGCAAGATTCACAGTTTAGTCTTTGTCCATGCTTGCCCATACTAACCTTGCTTCCTGATTTCCTGCTAAAGAGTTTGTTGCCTATTCTTTATTATCGTCTTGCTACCCTGTTTTGGAAGGAGGTATAAATCACGTTATCACAACTTTACCTTTATAAATCCATGTTCTCTTACCCTCATCTCTTGTTGCCCTAACTTTTGACGTTTCCTCCCTCCTTTCCTATTGTTGTCTTACAGTTAAATCTTCTTCTAGAAAAAAACGAGAACCCCTCAAGAGTTGCTTCTTGCTTAGAATGATATATTTATCACGCAAGCTAGGCATGATGACTTTTACAAGCCTTGCTCTCTCACTGTTAAACTTTCCTACCCTCCATGCTTGGAATATTTGTCCTTTCCATACCAGCTTGTCTTTCAAGAAGTCCCTTGCAAGGTCAAGAGTAGATTCATTTCTCCCATAGTCTTTCGCCCCTTTGATAATTATGTTTGTTGCTCTATCTTGCCTTTCCTTGCTTTCTCTATCTTGCATGTTGCCAACCCGAATGTTTTCTTCTCCTTCCCTATTAGCAGAATTGCTAATAACTTGAGCCCAAGTTTTGGAAACTTTTATGGAACTTCCCTTCCTTTCTTCTCTTGTTGTCTCTTCATGGTTGTCTATTTGGGAAACTGCTTTCCCTTTATCCTGGGATGGTTTCACATTCACCACCTTTTTACTCTCCACTACAAATTTCTTTGTGTTTTTCACATTCGCCTTCATGCGTTGCCATTCTGTCTTCCCTATCCACAAAGATTCCTATAGTAATGCCACTTGTTCCTTCAAAATTTTATTACTTTTTGCTAAATCCTACTTCTCAATTGTTATTACATGAATTGTATGATCCCTTTCTTGCTCTTTATCTTCTAAAACCTCCAACCTCTTTATTGCACCTAACAATTCTTTCACATAGAGATTAGATGACTAGGTGAGAGGTGTGGATGTGAGACTATAGAAGACAGAATCATCAATGACTTTTCCTTTGGGCCTGTTGTTGCCATATGCTTGCAAAGGGGACTTGTTTGAATATTTCTTATTGCGAAGGTCCCGAGTACTTTCCCTTTGAGACCATTTTTTCCTTGTCTGCTCCCATTTTAGATGGGCTAGTCTTCGTTTTAAAATGCCTCGATATTGTTTGGCATTGACCCAAACCCACTTTCCAACTTTGGCTAATGAGGCAATTTTCACTTGTCGCAGATCATTTGTTTCCACGAGTTATGAAATTTCTTGTACCGTTGTCATGTTTGAATGCATTTAACTGTTGTAGTACCAAACTCCTAATTTCTCCACCTAGCTTCGAATCATGCCTCCATCAAACCCAAACCCAAGCCCTCATATAGACAAATATTGTTCTTATTTTCAAACATTTTCAAACATTGTGCCCCATGTAGCTACTCTGGATTTGAATGCTTTTGGGTTATGTTTACAGCGACAAAGACGACCAAGGTTACCAATGATTAAACCTTGAACAAAGTAGATCTGAAATCCCTTCCAACAACGCAAAGGCAACACATTAGTCGTGTAATAGATTCACATTTTCTCTTCAATAGTGTTGTTGGAGTTCCAAATAGATTTCCGCTCTGCGATGACATCACAATACATAGGAGTTGAAAAACCCAACTACCTTGAATTCCCATTTAGAGAGGCATAACATACCATTAATAAAAATAAAATTACAACATTACAAATTGAATTGAATTATTTAATATATTTGTTTAGCTTTTTTTTGACATTAAATTATTATCATTATTTGAATTCATGTTTCATTTTTCTTAAATTACAACATCTCTAAAACACTTCGTGCTTAATAATAATGAAATTACCTTTTGGTTTAATAATAATGAAATTACCTTTTGGGTTATTCCAGGTGAAGTGGTTTTCCTTGAATAACGGTGATGAGTTAGCCTGCATTCGTGGATAACAACGAAAGATGGTTGTCCTCATTGCTGGTTTGACAACTGAGTTCTGATAAGTTTTTCCACCCTGTGAAAAAAATAAATAAATTAACGAGTGCTACATAGTAGCTAGTAAATGCCACTTAGTTTAAATACAATTAAATTAAAGTAAAAAAATTATCTCATGGCAACCCCAATTCTATAGTATCCATGAAAATACCATGTGAAATGTTAACTCAATAAGTACAATGGAAAGTAACAATGAAAATGCATCTACCTAATAATATATATATATATATATATACATACATTTCACATGTATTTTCATGGATATATCTATACATACAACACACACACACACACATATATATGTATATATGATATATATATACATATATATAATATATATATATATATATATATATATATATTATATGATATTATATATATAGATATATATATATATGTATATAAGTATATATAATATATGTGTGTGTGTGTGTGTGTGTGTGTGTGTGTATATATATATGTAATACATATGTATATAGTATACATAGTGTATACATATATATATATTATATATATGGGATAACCAAATTCAATCGTTGTATAAAAGGGGCTAGCATGTGCAAACCATTTCATTGTCTCTTCATGGTTGTCTATTTGGGAAACCGCTTTCCCTTTATCCTGGGATGGTTTCGCATTCACCACCTTTGTACTCTCCACTACAAATTTCTTCATGTTTTGCACATTCGCCTTCATGCGTTGCCATTTTGTCTTCCCAATCCACAGAGATTCCTATAGTAATGCCACTTGTTCCTTCAAAATTTTATTACTTTTTGCTAAATCCTACTTCTCAATTGTTATTACATGAATTGTATGATCTCTTTCTTGCTCTTTATCTTCTAAAACCTCCAACCTCTTTATTGCACCTAACAATTCTTTCACATAGAGATAAGATGACTAGGTGAGAGGTGTGGATGTGAGACTATAGAAGGCAGAATCATCAATGACTTTTCCTTTGGGCCTATTCTTGCCATATGCTTGTAAAGCGAACTTGTTTGAATATTTCTTATTGTGAAGGTCCTGAGTACTTTCCCTTTGAGACCATTTTTTCCTTGTCTACTCCCATTTTAGATGGGCTAGTTTTTCGTTTTAAAATGCCCCGATATTGTTTGGCATTGACCCTAACCCACTTTCCAGCTTTGGTTGACGAGGCAATTTTCGCTTGTCATAGATCATTTGTTTCCACGGGTTATGAAATTTCTTGTACCGTTGTCATGTTTGAATGCATTTAGCAATTGTATATGTTAAGCTCCAACCCCTTCACTGTTGTAGTACCAAACTCCTAATTTCTCCACCCAGCTTCGAATCGTGCTTCCATCAAACCCAAACCCAAACCCTCATATAAACAAATATTGTTCTTATTTTCAAACATTTTCAAACACTGTGCCCCATGTAGCTACTCTGGATTTGAATGCTTTTGGGTTATGTTTACAGCGACAAACATGACCAAGGTTACCGATGATTAAACCTTGAACAAAGTAGATATGAAATCCCTTCCAACAACGCAAAGGCAACACATTAGTCATGTAATAGATTCACATTTTCTCTTCAATAGTCTTGTTGGAGTTCCAAATAGATTTCCGCTCTGCGATGACATGACAATACGTAGGAGTTGAAAAACCCAACTATCTTGAATCCCATTTAGAGAGGCATAACATATCATTAATAAAAATAAAATTACAACATTACAAATTGAATTGAATTGATTTAATATATTTGTTTAACTTTTTTTTTACATTAAATTATTATTATTATTTGAATTCATGTTTCATTTTTCTTAAATTACAACATCTCTAAAACACTTCGTGTTTAATAATAATGAAATTACCTTTTGGGTTATTCCAGGTGAAGTGGTTTTCCTTGAATAACGGTGATGAGTCAGCCTGCATTCGTGGATAACATCGAAAGATGGTTGTCCTCTCTATTGGTTTGACAACTGAGTTTTAATAAGTTTTTCCACCCTGTGAAAAAAATAAATAATAATAATAATAATAATAATAAAAATAAATAAATTAACGAGTGCTACATAGTAGCTAGTACATGCCACTTAGTTTAAATACAATTAAATTAAAGTAAAAAAATTGTCTCATGGCAACCCCAATTCTATAGTATCCATGAAAATACCATGTGGAATTTTAGCTCAATAAGTACAATGGAAATGCAAATACCCCTAATATATATATATATGGGATAACCAAATTCAATCATTGTATAAAACGGGCTAGCATGTGTGAACCAAGTCAATTACCTATAAAATTGCAAAATTTGTAAAGATTAAACCAAATTATTATTATACTTGCCCCATAGTAATAGTATTATTGGATATTAGTTTGTTTTGACCAAAAATTCTTGCCATTTATCAATGTTTAACATTGGAAATTCATTTTTTGTTATTTTTTATTATTATTCAAATTTATTTATTTGTAAGGTGATTGGTTGAGGTCTTATTGTGGGTTGTTTAGTAACTTTTATTTCTATCAGTTACTAACTTTTTCTTTTTGTTTGTTTGTTTTTTTTAATGAATTATAGTTTTTTCTCCATAATTTCAATTTAAGATGACTTATTATTATATTAAAAACATATTTTAATAAATTTAATTATAAAAATATAATCTCTCTCTCTCTCTCTCTCTCTCTCTCTCTCTCTCATCTATCTCTCTCTACTATATATATATATATATATATATATATAAACACAGGGAGGCAGAAGCAGGAGGGGTGATTTATAACCTTGAAGAAAAATATGAAACAAAGTACGCTTGGGCACTTGGGAAAGCCTCAAATAACCAAGTTGAAGCGCTAACTCTATGGAAAGGCTTGAAGATAAGCATCTCCAAAGGCATTAAAAATTTGATTATTGTTGGTGACTCAATGGCGGTGATCAAAAAATGCATAAGGCTCTCCAGAAGTGAGTATATTTTTTACTCTGAACCTTCTTCATTGATAACAAGGTTTGTGACTCTCCTCAGAAAGCTAGATGAATTCAAAACTTTCATGTAAAAAGGGAAAATAACCAAATGGCAGACCTTCAACCTAATGTTGGTACGACATTAGAACAAGGGGTTTTACATGTAGATCATTATATTAAAACACGTCACGTCCCATAATGAACAATTTAATTATTCAACTAACGGAGTACAGATGGAACGTTAGGATAATCATGGTCCTAGGCACCTTAATTAATATCTCAGGGATGGCAAAGGGATTGTCGGAAGCTGTTGAGGGTAGTTGTGTAATAAATTATAGATGGACGCGGCATAGAAAAACGGTCATGTTGCAGGACAAGTGGTCATTTCCCAACTGGTTATTAAATGGAAAGGTAGGTGAGATCATTCTTAGTACCTTCGCGTATCATTTTGAATGCATTTGAATGGTGCTTCGAATGGAGCAGTGTGTCATGACGAAGTTGTAGGCGGGGAATTCATTTAATTTAGAAAAGATGGGAGTCTAATCTCAAATTGATCACTCGGTTATATATAGAAGTTGGGTAATGCAGCTTAGGAACATAATTGTTCTGGTGCATGCAAGGATTGCAAGGAAGATGGCAACAACAAACACCGACAACGGGAATGGAGATGATTGAAAACTCATCCAAGCAAGTTGTGAAAGAGATTGAGGATCATATGACTACGGTACTGTCTCATTTTGCTAGGTTAGGGAAAGACGTGGAATTGTTGCAAAAGGACATGGAAACTTTGAATATTGGGATGATCAACTTGAATTTCAAAGTGGATAACATAGAGGTAAAGGTAGAAACAACCATTATAGGTGTGTTGAAGGAAGTTTTTGGTTTGTGTGACACACCTGTTCCAATGGTGGAGGGAGCCATGGAAGCATCGAACAATGCCGAGGAGCCCGATGCCAAGATAAATGTGAACTTGAGCCAAACACTCGAAGTTGCTCAGGAAGCCAAGGATCAAGATGATCGTGAGTAGCTTGTCTTTCAATTTATGTGTTATGTTAGATAGTAAAGCTCTGGAGTTTTTTCTAGGAAATATATAGCATAAGTGATGTAATGATAGGCTATAGAAATAAAGAGGGTAACAGTGAGGTCTCATTGAAAATTTCTCTGTATGCTTCTGAGACTAAGCTTCTTATGAATGTAAGGTACCTGGCCCGTTCCCAGATTTTGATATAAAAATTGCTACCCTTTTCTTAAAAAAAATCACTCACACACACGCATGCACACGCACACACACACACACACACACACACACACACACACACACATATAATAAGCATATGTTAGAATTATGACAAATGTGTTGTCCTTGATGGAAACCTACTTAATAAACATATCAACATGATGGTAGAAAGATGAGTATTCAGGTCAATACATATGTGACAAAAAAGGAATATCAGTTCATAAACAGAGGAATGATAAAGATGAAGTTTGAATAAGTATACGTGGGTTCTGTGAAGCAAAGTCGCGTACACACGCGGTATGAAGAAGAAAATGTGCGTACAGTATCGCACCATGGTATTCTATATACCAAGGGTCTTTACCATGGTATTGACCCATATTATTGAGCTCAACAACAAATATTTGATCATTTCAAAGAATACCATCGGCATTAGTGTGGTTTTGACCTGTAGTATTGGCTAAGGGCTAAGCTATATAAGGAAATGAAGATCAAAGTACTTTGGTGTGAAAGTGATGAATATTTTATGAATAGTTAGATCTAACTTTAATGACCCAAGAATTTGATGATGGATCAGATCCAATCGATCTGAAATGACTATATTGATAATGGATTGATTTGATTTGTAATATTTATGTCTAATGCATGTTTTATTATGTATGCTGAGAGATAGGTTTGTTCTGAAGGTCTGATGTGTAGTGAAGCTATAAGTTAATAGTTGCAGACATGTATGCGGGTTTGATAACATGAAAGTTGCGTACATATGTGGGTTTAATGTTGGTAAGTCGTGTATCGATTCTAAACTTTGGACAAATCTGTATGCTAGTTTGATTCCTAAAAAGCGCACACACATGCAGAAATGTTTTGTGGAAAGCACACATATAAGCTAGGGTTTTGTTGAATAAGATGTTTGGTCATTCTAATCAATCTTGTTGTGTTTCTGTTGTCTATCAATGAAGTCTTACTTGATGATATGGGTTTAATAGTGATGATTGAAGTTGAATTGATTGATTGAAGAGTAATGATGCTGCTAGTTGTATGTGATTGAAGATCTGTGATGGTTATGTGATTATTTCATAATAATTTAGGTGTTCAGGGTCTAACTCATTGTTTTTTTTCAAAACAACAGTGATCTAGTTTCAGGGTTCAATGTTTTGAGATCTGTACGTAGGTATGCTTCAAGGAATTCGTGTATACACGTGGATTTTCTAAAGTAAAGTAGCGTATATATTATGACATTTTATTGATCAGGGTTTTTAGTTGGTTTAATGATTGGTTGATTTAGTTGGTTCAATGATTGAGTGATTTGTTGCATTGATTTGGTATTGGGCTTAAATGATGGTAGTGGGTCTAGTCTGAAAATTTTATGAAACGTGGCCTACAGATTTGATGTTTTGGTTCAGGTGGATCCAGTGTGAAAATTTAACGTGGTCCACATAGGTGTTGAGGGTTGGAGCCTTCAGTGAGGAATTTGAAGCTTACTTCCAGTGGTAGCTGGTAAATCTTATTAGGGGGTTGGAGCTCCCTTTCAGTGGAAACTGGAAAATGAGAGAAGGTTGTAGCCTTTTGCAGGTGGGTTCTTGTGTGCTGGTATGAGTCTGCGCTAGTACAAGATTGTAAGAAGTTTTTTCATTATAATAAAAGATGAAGACATAAACAACAACAATGGTTGTTTTTTCCCACTTCGGGTTTCCACCTAAAAATCTTGGTGTTCATGTGTGTTGATGTGCTTCTTATGTGTGAAGGTTTATTATGTTCTTACTACACATGATTATAATTTTGTTAATTAATGCCTAATGAAGTATTGATACATTGGTTCAAGTTAAACAAATGGTGGATTAACTAAAAAGTTAGTTAACTAGATATACGCTAGTTGTCTGCATAACAATCACTTACATACGCAGGTTTGCTTCATTATAGTCACATACAAAAATCTAGATAAGGAAATAAAATTTTAAGTGATTTTGAAAATATCAATCCCCCTCCCCACCTCTTAGTATTTTTCCCAACAATTGGTATCAGAACAAGTCCTTCAAAAGAAGCTTGATCACTTGAAGGAGATTCATCAAGGTGACTAGTCAAGACGGAGTATTTTCTATCATGCCACCTTTATTTAATGGAACTAACTTTGTCTTTTGGAAAGTCAGGACGAGAGCATACTTACAATCATTGGGAGTTGATGTATGGGAAATTGTTGAGAGTGGATACAAATATCCAGCCGCCATTCCCACAGATACTACAGGAAAGAAACAGTATGAAATCAATGCAAAGGTTGTGAATGCCATCTTGGGAAGTCTGGTTGAGACCGAGTTCGTGAAATTAATGCAACTAAAGACAACAAAGTAAATGTGGGATAAGCTTGTCCAAAGTTATGAAGGTGACACCAAGGTAAAAAAACGTTAAACTCCAACCACTTAGAATATAGTATGAGACACTGAAAATTCATGCATGATGAAAGCATTGCAGGAATTTTTCTTAGAGTTGATGAGATTGTTAATTCCATTGGAAATCTTGGTGAAGACATAAAAGATTTTACTGTTGTTGAGAAAATTTTGAGATCACTATCTCCAAAGTTTGATTCCAAAGTATCTGTTATTGAAGAAATGCAGGATCTGCAAAATCTCACACTTGATCAACTCCATGGAATATTGATGACATTTGAGATGAGGAAAGATGGTCCTTCAAAAATGAGAGAAGCAGACTCCAAAGCCACATATAAAGGGAAACATAAGGAAGCACTCAAAGACATAAGCTACATATCAAATGAGGAAGAAGCAAACTTCGTGAGAAAGTTGCAAGTGGGTACTAGAAGATTCAAGGGTAAGCTTCCCTTTAAGTGTTTTGCTTGTGGAAGAGTAAGCCATTATGCATCTAAATGTCCTTATAGAGAAAATCATAAGGAAAATGGAAAAGAATTTTGCTAGAAGGAAGTTCTCTGTTAAGAAAAGCTTTTACTCTAATGAAGAAAGTCATAGCAAATCCGATGATCAAGAAAATTCTGATTCAGATTCTAATAATTCTTAACTAGTACTCGTGGCTCTTGAAGACCAGTCAATTAATGAATCAAATAGTTGTGAGGTAGATGATTTGATGAAAACTCTAAGGGAGAATGATAAACTCAAGATTGTTAACAAATAATTGGAGTCAAAAGGAAACAATATGATTGAAGAAATAAAAAGGTTAAAAATGGAATTAGAAGCAACCAATAAAAGAACATAAAGCATAAGAAAACAACTCCAAGAAAAGGAAAAACAATTTGAAACATTAGAATCCAAAAATATGACCCCAAAGGAAGATTATGAGAAGATCAACAAATGGGTAAAAAAAATTAGTCTCTAGAGAAGATTATTAATGAACAATGTTCTCCTTTGATCAAGGATGGCATTGTGTATGATCATACACAATGCGATGGAAAAAATCAGTATAGTGGTGTGCAAAGCAAGGTTGAATCATATCACTCATCTAGAAAATCTCCTAGATCAAGGTCAAGATCAGTGGGACAAACTCAGGAAAAGGATCTGATATGCTTCAGACAATTATTATTTGGCTTTCTTGTTCTGATGGTTGATGGTTACAGTTTGTTGATGCTATTTAGAAGTGGTTTTGGCTTTTATAAGTTGTTGATGCCTTGATGGATAACTAATGAATGAAGATACTTTGATGTCCTTACTAATATATGAGATGATATTATTAGATCCAGTTGGCACATGTTTAGGGGGAGCATTTGTTATACTTCTAGTAATGCATTATTAGCATTATGTTTGCTTTAGAATTCATTGGTACATAATGATGCTTATCAGATGTGGGATGATAGAAAACTCTCTAGTGATGCTACATGTATGATATGTTGGGGATTGTTGTGGAAAGAACATGTAGGCCTTGCTATGATTATTTGATGATGTTGTTGTTGTCATGGATGATGCATATGGTGCTTACATGAGGTACATGTACATGATATAATGCAAATGTTTTGTGATGATATGGTTATTGATATTTTACTGCTATATATGTTGGATGATACTTGGAGACATGACATATGCTTTGCTTGGTTGATGCATGAAAATATATGTTTCTTTGATGAACATTGATTGAGGCTATTCCTACAAAGAGAAAGAGAAAGTTGACCTTGATAAGGTCGAGAGGGTGAGTTGATAGCTGATCTCTATGAAAAATTCTTATGATGTTTATGTTGCACACGTTTATGATATTGAAAATATGCATGTTGTTGCTCATGTTATTGCTAGCAAATACTTATGGTGTAGATCCTATTCAGTATATGATGGTTGTTGATGACTATCATACCTCACTATTGAGGTCTTTGGTCTTGGTTATAAATGTCATATCTATCATTTGATGTAAAGGTCATGTAAAGACCTATGTTATAAATCATTGTAAAATTCAGTCACGTATGGAATATTATGGTCAAGTCATGTAATCCCATTTTTTTGGGCATGTAATGTATTATGTAACCCCACTATGATTGGGCGATTGATGTAAGTTTGAGTCCTTGGTGGTAGGAAAGGTCTTGTCTAGTTGAGTCATAGAGTCTTGTACTTCTTTGTATATCTTCAGAAAATTAAGCTTGTGCTCAGGGGGAGCATGGTTAGTATTCAGTATACATACTCAACAAACCAGATCTACAATGCTCATGTCGACAAAGGGAGAGACACCTTCATTCAACACTGGTAAGCCCTTTGCCCTTGATATGAAAGGGGGAGAGAATCTTCGTGTTTAGAGAATGCTTGGTATATCTATAGATGTATTTATAGGTACCAAAGTGGTTGCCATTAAGTCCAAAGGGGGAGATTGTTGGCATTATGACAAAAGTGTTGTCCTCGATGGAAACCTACTCAATAAACATGTCAACATGATGGTAATAGGATGAGTATTCAAGCCAATACAGATGTGACAAAAAATGAATATTAGTTCAGAGATAGAGGAATGATAAAGATGAAGTTTGAAGAAGTATATGCGGGTTCTATGTAACAAAGTAGCGTACACACGTGGGTGTGAAGAAGAAAAAGCGCATACAGTTTTCACACCATGGTATTCTATATATGAAGGGTCTTCACCATGGTATTGACCCATAATATTGAGCTCAACAATGGATATTTGATCCCATCAAAGAATACCATCGACAATAGTCTGGTTTTGACCTGTGGTATTGGCTAAGGGTTAAGCTATATAAGGAGATGAAGATCAAAGTACTTTGGTGTGCAAGAGATGAATATTTTATCAATAGTTAGATCTAAAACTAAGTATGAACCTGATAATTAATGATGGATCAGATCCAATAGATCTGAAATGACTATATTGATAATGGATTGATTTGATTTGTAATATTTATGTTTTATGCATGTTTTATTATGTATACTAAGAGATGGGTTTGTTCTGAAGGTATGATGTGAAGCGAAACTATAAGTCAATAGTTGCAGATCTATACATGGGTTTGATAACTTGAAAGACGCGTACATATGCAAGTTTAATGTTGGTAAGTCGTGTATCGATTCTACACTTTGGACAGATCTGTACACGTGTTTGATTCTTGAAAAGCGTGTATACACGCTGAAATGTTTTGTGGAAAGCACATATATAAGCTAGGGTTTTGTTGAATAATATGTTTGATTAGTCTAATCAGTTGTGTTGTGTTTCTATTGTCTGTTAATGAAGTCTTACTTGATGATATGGGCTTAACAATGATGATTGAAGTTGAATTGATTGATTAAATAGTGATGATGATGCTAGTTGTATGTGATTGAAGATCTATGGTGGTTCTGTGATTATTTCAGAATAATTCAGGTGTTTAGGCATAACTCAATGTTTGTTTCAAAATAACAATGATTCAGTTTCAGGGTTCAATGTTTTGAGATTTATACGCAGGTATGCTTCAAGGAAGTCGCGAATACACGTAGATTTGCTATAGTAAAATAGTGTATATATTTTGACATTTTATTGATCAGGGTTTTCAGTTAGTTCAGTGATTGGTTGATTCAGTTGGTTCAATGATTGAGTGATTTGTTGCAGTAATCAGTTTCAATTTTGATATTTAGTATTGGGTTTAAATGATGGTAGCGGGTCCAATCTGAAAATTTGATGAAATGTGACCTGCAGATTTGATGTATTGTTTCAGGTGGATCGAGTGTGAAAATTTATGAAACGTGGTCCATAAAGGTGTTGAGGGTTGGAGCCTTCAGTGAAGAAGTCGAAGCTTCCTTTAGTGGTAGTTGATAAATTTGATCAAGGGGTTGGAGCTCCCTTCTGGTGGGTGCCAGTAAATGATATCAAGGAGTTGGAGCTCCCTTCCAGTGGGTGTTGGAAAATGAGAGAAGGTTGTAGCCTTTTGTAGGTGGGTGCCTACGTGCTGTTATGAGTCTACACCAATGACAAAACTCTAGGGAGACTCTAGCTTGGTCATCAACATGATGACAAAATTGAACCATGGAACCAAATGTGATAAGCTCAGCCATAACTGGCGAACTGCTAAACTAATCCAACAAATAGGAGAGTTGATTCATAAGTTTGATTACATCATGGTAAATCATGTCAGAAGAGAAGGAAATAGAGCGATGAAATTCTTAGCCAATTGGGGATGTAACCACCATAATGACCTTGTGGAAGAAATATGGACAGTTCAATCCTAGTATGAAAGGTATCAGGCCTTGGACGAAATCTTGGTGCAAGATCAAAGCCAAAGCCTTCAGCATGGCCAATCAGTAGGCCTAGGCCCCGATCGGGGTGTGAGCTAGTAGATTAACACTTTAATTCGAGGTTAATGGTGAGTATTGCAACATACATAACCACCTCCCCCCACACGCTCAAGGCGATGGGTGTGGTGGCCCCTTGCATGATGGCAATCACTGCATATGGGAAAGGTGGCAGGAGGAGGAAGGGATGTGTTTGGTTTTGTATTTGCTCTGGAGAGAAGGTTGGTGATTATCATAGCGACTATGGGCAAGGAGACTCGTGCAGCGGGTTGGTTCTGTGGCGCTACGAGCAGCAACACTTCCATTGACTACATGAGAAGGATTACAAGTATGTTATCAATTATCTCTCCACTCTCATAATGTTGACCTACTTCGGGTTTCATTTGAGGGAGAGGGAAGGAATTATGGGGGAGGACTGTAAAATTAAGGGGCGCTGGGGGCGTAGGCTGGTGGCGTATGTCTGCTTCTGCTTTTGTCTTTGGCACCCAATAGGCACCCTTTCCATCTCGCTCTGCTTTGATATTCTCCTTTACCGTATGGGAATTTTGATGGCTATGGGTAGAGGGCATAATGTTGAAGCATGTAGGCGTGTCGTTGGAAAAGCTGGGGGGTTGGGCCATGGGGTTAGCGTCAGCCAGTTAAACTTCATTTTGCGAGGTAACCTCTACATTATGTCCATGCGCAGTCGAAGGGAGGTCTGTAGAAACCTGAGAATGAGGGAGAAGGATGAGAACTACTACGGGCGGGAAATTTGCCAGGGAATTGGAATTGGCTATGGAAGGTGGGCTGGCGATGGTGGTGTCATGGGGATCACGGATGGTGGATGCCTGGGTTGGGTACTCCTTTTGCATACTAGGCGGATAACAAAGGGTATGTTATCTAGGGTATGCCGATAGCCTGTAGGCAGCTACACCTCTCAACTTGGGACTAGCGAGACAAAGCATGTTGGACTGCTACTAAGAGAGGGTGTCTGTGGCGAAGTGCAACCTCTGGTGCAGGTCTTGGGCTGGTCCTCCCTGGGTAACCTGCTTGCGACTTTGAAGGGCAGGGAATTGCGATGGATAGGGGGGTATGATGATGGCGGGTCGTAGGGATGCAATACTACCACCTGTATGCATGCACCTTGTTGTAATATGTTGAAGTTTAATTGGATTGCAGTTTGTCACATTGTACAAGATTGGGCCAAAGAGACCATGGCACGTCCTGCAAAAACCCGAGGCCACATCAAGAAGTCTCACATGACCAAGAAAGACACAAAACCGAGACCATCAGATGGCCAAAAAGGCAGGAAGTCTATCGAAATATTAATTAGTGAAGTAGCAACCTCCTACCAAGAGGGAACCAATGAAGAAATCTGCAAGTTGTTAGAAGACTAGGAAGAAGAAGTGAAGCAAGAGAGTGAGATGGATATGAAACTGGAGAATTAGAGAGTCCTTGTCTCAGATCTTGGAAATACAAGAGGCATAATCACTCAATTCAAGCAAACCCTCTGCCTTTACTGGTTGATGAAAAGCCTGCTAGGAAAGGTGATGGAACAAAATTTGGTTGGCATGGTTGTTACTGTCCAACGCATGCCGAATTACAAGCAGGAATTCTAGAAGGTGCAGTTTCAATTGCACAAATAGGATGTTCAACTTAGCCGAATTGAGACGCACTTGCCTTGTATCTTGGTCCATACAGGGATGCTGGGTACGAACGTTAAGGATCCAACACCAGTGGAATCAACATCTGCTGAACAACATGACTAGCAGACCTACTTTCTGATGTTTTTTGTTTATATATGCTGATAGCTTTTAAATTTCTTTATGCAACTATACATGTATGTAGATCTATAGAGTATGGACAAGAATATGAGACTTATATAGCTTGGATAGAGATATCTAATATTTTTTGCTACTAGATGGCATATAATGCGGATAGGTGGCCAACAAACTTGGTTTCCCATTGGCCAAGTTGAGGCCACCTAGCCAATTCTATGTGGTGTAAATTTGCTCTATAATTAATGAAAAAGGAGGATCTACCAAGCTTAAAAAAAAAAAAAAAAAAAATATTGATTCACCTACGCCCCCCCCACCCCCCAATATTTTTCCCAACAACATATATATTAAAGTGTATATGTGTTAATATAAACAATATTAGTCAATCATATTTATTAATTTTTGGTGATGGCATTCAACAATACAATATTTTATTAGTAGTTGTTTTATTTTTTTGATGAAATATTTGTCTTTATTATTTTTTAGTTTAATTAAGCTATATTAAAGCTAAGCGACAGGTACTCACTACTACATAGTGCATGTTAGAAAAACTCGTAAGATTGAGTCAAATTACTCATTTTTCACTCACAACCAAATATTGTGTACGAGTTTTCTATATTTGTTGCAATTATTGAATTATCATATAATGTGCATGTCTAATGTTTTTGTTTTTGTTTTAATCACAACATCGACGAAGTGGATACTGTTGATAGGGAAATCCTCACCAACAATAGTGCCTATAATTTTAGGAAGCATTGGAAGAATAACTTTGATTATGGTGTTGTGGTTTATGTTATGTTGATGTATTAGATATCCATATCGATATGTTAGAACAAGTCATTATACATAAATTTTAATCTCGAATTTATAACTTTTTTTTTTATTATATATAGGGATTGATCCATTTGTGATGATAATGTCATATTTGAAGGATTTGTGTAGGGGGATTGGTCCTTCCAACATACTTCATACATTTGGTTTTTACAATCTCTTTGGTAACTCCTACATACAATCATTATATTCAAGTTTACCTCATGCATTCTACTTAGTGCTTTTAACGTTGTCATATTCAATTGTTATTAGAAATTTGTTGCGATGATGGATTATGCAGATTGGACTTTAGTTTTATGTGCAAGGGGGATTTTGAACAAGATGTTTTTGAAGAGACGACCTTTTGTGAGAGACGACTATTTTCTTTTTTCTTTTCAGAACAATGATTAAGAATGTGCTTATATCTAAGCATACCATATGTTCTCTCTAACATACAAATTTCAAAACCCCCATTTCTATCAAGTTCATAGTTTTGCAACTCATTGTTTAATAAAGCATTACAAGTAATACTCAAATGTGCACACAAAATTGCTAAAGTTTTTAATTCCCAAGGAGAGATCAAGGTCAATACCTCCAAAGTTCAATGAAACAAATTTAACATTGAATAATTATATATTAAAAAGTTTAATTATAAAACTTCATTATAGAGCATCCATTATAACTATGAGTAGAATTCAATGGTAAATTATTCACTATGAACAAAAGTTGTTTGGGAATAAAATTGGCTAGTGAATTATTCATTATGAAAAAAAAGAGTTGTTTGTACATAAAATCCTCTAAGATTTATTTTAACTTTATATTTATTAAGCATCAAACTCAAAATCTAAAATAAAATAAAATCCAATTAACATCTCACTTTTGCTTTTAAATCCTTCTACCCTATAGCCGAGAATGTTTTCTTTACTCTTGAATGCCTAACTCAATTTATTCAGTCATCACCTCTCATGCAAATCTTTAGAGGAATATCCATTAGTCATATTTTTCATAAAAGAAGTGCACAAGGAAATTTCCCAGTAACTTTCCTTTTCATGGTGAAAATTACCTACATGGTCAGTGGCAAAAAGTGGAAAATTCAGTATGAATGCCAACTCCACTAAAATACAAATGGGCATTGTGGTTGGTGGCAAAGGGATTATCTTTTTTATTCATAGGTATCGCCGCATTGGACCCTAGTTCATAATGTGCCGCCCATAAAATGTGAGTTGCCAGGGGGTTCTAAGGGGGGGATGACGATTATTTGGAGCCCCCCCTAGTGGGGAATCGGGGGTAGTGTCCTCGAAGCTAAAAATAGATTTAAAATTGCCTTGTAAAATGTTGTAATTTCGTAGTCAATCTGGGTCGTTCATTAGGCAGAGATCTGACAGTAGAAGTTATGTTTAATTTAGGGTTTTTTGCCCTAGAAGGCAACCCCTCGCTATATATGAGGGAATTGTATTGCGTTTATGTAGATTTGTATTCTTAGTGAGAAAGAGAGAGGAGATTGTATGAGAGCGAAGAGGGAATTACAATGGATCTATTGTAGGTTGTATCTCTTCAGTTTGCTGGATAATATAAAATGAAGAACTGGTTGTTTCTCTGTGGATGTAGCCCAAATTGGGTGAACCACATATATCTGTTTCTCTCTTGTTTTATGTGTTTTCCGTGTTTATATTTCTGCAATATATTTTATGTGTTCCATTGCTCTATAATATATAATTTTCTAACAAGGACAATGCAGTACATAAGGAAATTGCAAGGAAAAGCTCTCTTCCTTGATCTTGACGGACATAAAGGAATAACTTAATGATAAATGGATTCCTCTATAAAAGTAAAGGTGTGAGTTGTACACAATACATAATTTAACCAAAGCCATTGAATTGAAATGGTATATAAATATTTGATCGTACAAACAAATTGATCTAATTGTACACATGTAATCAACCTTCAGAACGTCAAATTCCATGAAATGTTCCATGACCTTCTATACGTTAGACGCCATGAAATGCTCCACAGCCTTCTATACGTCAGACGCCATGAAATACTCCACAACCTTCTATACGTTAGATCCCCTACAAAAACGATCGACTTAATGTTGTTGCAAGGATCATTAAAAGCTCCCGCACAATTTCACATGGACAAGAGATGTTGATTACAAGGTGTCGGGATCAGAGTACAAATATCAGAGCAGGTACAATTCAATCAATGTTATTGCAGTGCTATCCTTGTAGATTCCATCATTACAAAGATTCCATAATTACAAAATAAAATGGTAACAAATCAAATAAGACAAAAATAAATTTAAATTTTATTAAATAATAATAAAATTCCATTTATAAGGTCAAAATATTGTATAGCCTCAAGAAAAATTGGTCAAAAACAAATTAATACTTAGTCAATGAAAAACCTAATGCGTAATATCTTACCCGGGATGGGTATAATAATGAAATTGTGCATTAAAATGAGATGTTATCACATTAATTAGGAAAATTAAATTTTGAAATTAAATTTAATATTTTTATTGATAATTTTATTTGAAAATGGATAAAATGTTTTATAGATTATTCTTTATTTTTAATTTTTATTTACAAATTACTTTAAAAATATGTCTAATTATATTATTAATATATCTAAAATAGAGAATGGTGGCATGAGGGGGAGGGATTCTTCTAAATCCCGAAGGAATATAGGAAATTAAGTGCGTTTGGGGGCTTGGCCATAAATCAAACAACCTTGTAGAGATTTATGGGATATATTACAACCTCGAGTTAACCAAGAATCAAAATGCTTCCTTAATAATAATTATTGGTGACTCTATTATTACCATCCAACACCTCCTCAAAAGAACTAATCTGATGAACAACCAACTCTCCCTCCTACTTTACAGAATCAAAACCACATTGGAGTCTTTCTCAATGAAATCTTATTTCCACATCATTAGAGGATATAATAAGGATGTAAACACTTAGTCTAACATGCTAACAAGGCTTGTTAGCTTGAAGTAAGGCAATGGGAAGTGAACGACTCATTACCATGGAGAGTTATCCCATAAAGGTCCTTCGCATGTATATAAGGCTTTCCTTTCCTAATGGGCTGGATGAAAAAATGAGTAAGGCGTGAATTCAGATTCAATGGATATTATGGAACAGGGGCATATGTCGAACTGAAGCAGAGGATGTCCTCATCTGGAAGGGGAACAGTGGAAAGGACAATGCAAGTGTAAAAGATTTCTATTCAACCCTTACCAGGTCTCACTATTCTCAATCAGTTAACATATTTCTTTTATCGTTATGGAAAACTGGGAGCTCTCATAAAATCATCATATTCTCCTGGTTAGTTTTCCATAACAAAAATCTTACTTGGGAAAACTTGCAAAAGAGGAATTAGTCCGGACTTGGAATATGTTTAATATGTAAAGTAGAGGGAAAAAATAACTTACACATGTTCCTGCAATGTATTCACACCCTTCAGCTTTGGAGGAACCTTGCTTCCTTCTTTGGTTTTAATTTTGTTCCGCATTCTTCACTAAAAAGAAGCACTTGATTGGTGGAGTAATCAGAAAGCAATCTGGAGACCTATTCAACAACTAGTTTTTTGGTCAATCTGGAAATGGAGGAATAACACTTTGTTCCAAAACAGAAAGGAAGTTTTTAGGTCTGTTTTTGAGAACATTATCACTCTTTATAACTCTATTCCTCCCAATATTTCACAACATAAAAAGGAAAAATCAAAGGAACAAACAATAAGTCACGTGAACTTTCCAAGAGCCTATTTTGATGGGGCAACACAAAATGGTATATGTGCTTGTGGGGTCTACATAGCCATGGAAGAAGATCAACAGTTTTCCATCCACTGGAATGGGGGAAAAGGAACAAACAACAAAGCCGAGGCAATGGCTCTATCAAGGCTTCTTTACTTCAACTTATTCCAAAATATTTGGTCCCTGCAGATTTATGGTGACTTTAAAATCACAATAGATCATGTCACAACCAAGAGTTCTATAAAAAATCAACACCTTCCAGGTTGGATGAACATAATTGACACACTCTGGAGGAGGAGGAAGGATTATACTATACATCATGTCAACATATCTCAAAATACTCAAGCAAATGATTTGTCGAAGAAATGGCTCCTAACTCAAATGAGCAAATGGAAAATGGACATAAAATTAGAAGCCGAAACGTACTCGATTCAGGATTTTTCTCTACCTGGCACATAATTTTACTTGTTCATATCAATTTCCCAGGTATGTTCCCTGCAACTGTTTTTTCTTGCTCATATTGCGTACTTTCCCCTAGTTGGCAGATGACGCTCCCAAAAGGGGTTTTTACCTATCTAGGCAATCTATCTGGTAAAAGTTTTGTTTTTTTTGTTTTTCCTCAAGTATACCGCACATATACATCTTTTATTTTTCTGGTACCTTTTGGTATAACAGGCTTTCAAACATTTTTGCACTACACTGTTCCCCTTCAGTCTATATTGTCAAGGGATTTCTCTCATTTCAATCTATAAAGATGTATTGGGCATTATCTGATTTTAATACAATCAAGCTTTTTTAGTACTAAAAAAAAAGCGTGAATTGGTGTAAAACATTACACTCTACCCTTAAATCCTTCATCACTCTACATCTCACTCTTCAATTACTATGGACCTCACTCTACATCTCACTCTTCAATTACTATGGACCTCTCTGTTGTCATAAAATTTATGTCATGCAAAGATAAGGAGGCTGACGGTAGAAAGTTTTGCCATGCACCACCTTATGAAATTCATGCAAAAAGGATTGATCCAAGCTCTATTTGGACCTCCTCCCACACCTCTATCTCTGTATTGTCGGTGTCCAGACAGATCGAATTCAAGACGAGGAGGATCAACAAACTTCTTGAAGCGTGGGAAAATCCAAGAACAGGTGTGACATTCATGGAAGGAAAGGATGAGTCCTTTTGGGTTCAGAGGGGTCGAAAATTCGAGAATGCACATATAAGGGATAAATTCACCGGATTGGGGAGAAATTGCCTTAGTCTCACTGGTGTAATTCAATGATTTCCTTGGTTTGGTAGCCTCTCTTTTACTAGAAGGATTCGTAGTTGGTTAGTCTTCATTTGGTTGGTCAGGCCTCAGTCCCTCCCGGTTTGAAAGCTCTGATGTTGAGAACATAAATTTCTCTCCCTCACAGGCATCGCTGGGACAAAAATTTGAACCGGTAGATAGCTTGGTAACCTTTGCAGCATAAGAAGGTGATATTATCTCAAAGCAACAATCTAGAGGACCTTTTAATTTCTCTTAACCAGTCAAAAGTGATATTTTGTAGGGTCTTCATAAAATGTTCTTGGCAGTGTGGACAAGGTATGTTCTCCAGAGGCCACCACCTCTTTGGGTAAGTTGCGCGACATTGGATTTCTATTGTAGAGTCTACAGTCACTCGAGGCTTGACGATATCACCTTTCAAAAGTGTGATCTTCAGGTCTTCCCCGATCTCAGTCTATCTATAAACTATCTTCTAATGGAGCCAACCTTAACGTGGGATATCTCCTTCCATTCTATTTCCCTGGTTGTCATGGCAAATAGGGATGCATTTCCCTTTGGCTCTGGGGCCTGTATCAATGTCTTCTTTGCCCTCATCCTCCCATTGGTGGCAATGATGATATTAATGAACTCAAGCAACAATTGAGCCAACAATCTATGCACATTCTATTCCTCCATGAAGAATTTCAAAAGCTACCATCCAAGGTAAACATGCTTGAAGAATAAATGTGGACCGATTTCTGCACCAATTCATTGATGTGCAAGCCCAGAGAAATGTAGACGTGGATTGCGGCACAACTAGCAGTATGCCAGATGGACCCTCCATTAAAATGTCTACCGACCCTCCAAGTTAATCTATGTTTACTCGATGCAAATGTGTCCTGGTTTGTGGACAATTTTGCAGAATTTATAACTGCAGTAATTTTTGCATGATGTAGGATCACGGTAGTCAAGTAGAAGGAATTTTTGAAACTCTATCAAAGTTTTATTTTGAAGATCTAGCATATTTTTACTGCAAGTAATCTCTACCCGGTTTTGTTGGTGTGTTCCGGGAGTAGAATTAATGAAACACTCACTCATCCTCATCTATATATATAACTATTAATATGAAAAATCACAACATAAAAAATACCTATTTAAAAAAATAAATAAATTAATATTATATAATTATGATAATGATTATTGTCTATTGATACCTATACGATCTATTAGGTTTTTAGAAGGTAAGAGATTAATCAAAATTCTTTAACATTCAAATTTTTATGCTCAAAAAAAAGTGAGAGATGCATTCCAAGATCGCCATAATTTTGTTGAGTTAAAAGGTCAAGAAAGTTGGTAGTGTGACAAATATTTTCAAATTTAAATCGAATGTGAGTATAAGTTGTACGATCTAAAATAAAGTGGTTTTCATCTTCAACCCTCTTAGGATCGCAAGTGACAAACTCTTTCTTTCCATGACATTTTGGAAATTAACCAATGCCCAATTTCACCATGTAGTTCATGAGAATTAGTTCCTATGTTCATTTCCATCTTGACACTAGTCAAGACAAAAAGATAATTTTGGTTTTCGATATTGAGATTGACCTATCGTAGTTTCATTTTCCCCTCTAGCTCTTTATTTCCCCACATTTTCTCCTTAAACTTGGAAGTAATAATATTTTTAATATTATTCAGATTCTACAAGATGATCTCCTCTTTTATTCCCCAATGGTCTAGCCAAGACTGGGATCCTTATGTCACCCTTGCTTGTGTCAAACATGGTGCTATTGGCTAGAATTAGAAACAATTTTAGGAAACGTCTTGGAGTTCATGTTGTGTAATTTCTTCTTATACATAAGATACCTAATCATAGCCATGCTTACGATGAGTGAAAGGCTTGTTTCAATCAACATGATAGGATAAGGAGTATTTCATTTAATCTTGAGGTTATAGGTTATAAATTGCTTTTGGATGTGTTCAATATTCCTCCATGACTCTTTGGATATACCGCAACACCAAACCTCACATCTATATCAAATAACAAGGTTGAAGAGAGTCTCAAAGAGGAGCTTTTTCAATCCCAAATCCAAAGATTTGGGATTACTTACAATTATTTTCAAGCCCATAGTAAGCTTTTCAACCTCCATCTATCCTTTTCTCAATGCTACAATTACAATTGAGCTTATGATGGATGTTTATTCTCATATATTTGTATGAAAGAACTTCCTCCAAGGAGTTGTCACAATTGAAAGTATCATATGTGATCCTTTTGGATTTATTTATCATGACTTTAGTTTTGTCGGTATTAACAATTGTATCCATCTTAGAGCGTAAAACTTAAAGTATTATAAGTTTCTTGATAAGATTGTAATGACTCCTTGCCAAAAGGAAAATATTGTCAACATAAAGAACAAGAGTTATGACCATACTAGTGAGCATAGGGCGAGAACAACTTGCATCTTCCAAACACTCTTCTAGCTTATCAATGTACATGCCAAAAAGGGTAAGGGATAAGGGATACCCTTGCTTGACTCCAATATTGCATTTAGTTTCTTCCAACCAACCATAAGTGTTCCTAATCCCAATAATAACATTCTCATGCAGTATTTTCACAACAACCCTCAACTTGAGAGGAACCATGATCTCTTCTAGCCTCTTCAATAGCATTGTTCCAGGAATGACGTGAAAAGATTTTCTAAGTCAACAAAACAATAGAAAGATTAATTTTATTATTGTAGCATTCCTTTGTAATTATCCTAAGGGTAACAATATGGTTCATGGTTGAATAATATCTCCTAAAGCCAACTTGGCCTTTAACTCTTTTACCATGTCTTTCAAGCCAAAGGATAATCTTATTTTCCAAGATAAGCCCATATAACTTGGCTAAAATGTGGCTAATCATAGTGGTCTTCTAATTAGATGGAATATTTTTATCCCCACTCTTTAACATAGGCATAATAAGGTTCCATGTCTAAGGTTTAGGGGATCCTTGCTTCACTGCCAAATTAAAGAGTTTGTGTATGTGCGGGATGAGGATAGGTTCTCCCATTTGAAAACTTTTAGCTTGATAACCTTTAATGTCCTTAGCTTTCCCATTAATAAGCTATTTAACCCAAAACTCAATGTCTTCCAGAGAAAAGATATCATCCTTAATAGGTGCATTCAAAATGGTTTCAATGGCATTAAAAAATTCATAGAGGTTTTTATTGTAAATATTCCAATTCTTTAAGGGAATAAACTGGTTTTCTTTAGTCTTACAAATCAGAAATTTCCTCCAAAACTTTCTAGGGTAAGACATAGAGAGGTGCAATAACTTCTCTCGCTTTCTACTTATATAGTATATATATATATATTTAATAAAAAGCTTTGTACATATATAGCTTATCGAGTTTGAAGATTTCATTAGGACCATCCCTAATCGCTTTTTCTATCAATTTTATAATCATTATCACAACAAGGGTTAGTATTTCTATTATTCTTTTTGTATGACACCTTGGAAGAGAACTCATTAATGGTAACAAAAAGAGTTATAGTAAAATTATGATATATGTTAACAAGGTTATCCATTTTACTCTTGTCAAAAAGCACGTGGCTTTGACTCTCACAATTCTTATGCATGTGCTTGGTTTGCATGGAAATGTTTAAAGTTAAGGTTAAAGGTATATAATTAGAGTCAGGCTCATGGTGATTTAAGAGGTCAAAGTCCACAATTTGGTTGGAAACAGGGATATGAAATATCACATAATCCATTAAACTACTCCCAAGCCCATGAATACAAGTCATTTGGTTGGAGTTTGGCCACTTGATTAAGCCACTGGAAATTGTAAGATCCTAAAAACTATAGAGTTTGATTAACTCGATACGAAATAAATGATTGATTAGGTCTTTATAGTTTCTCTCTTTTGAATGTGCTAGCTAAATCAAGGTCCTTATCTAAACAAAGCCAAATAGGTTTTGAATCATTACTTGGAAAAATAACTTGGTTAGATGTGGTTCTAGCATTAAAGTATCCTAACAAGAGTGTTGGTCGGATAAATCGATCTTGCGGACAAAGCCGATCTCCCTAGTATCAGAAGATAGTCTAGCAACAAACAGACAAGCAAATCTATCTTTCTCTAAACATATGCGATTCATAAATAAGAACTATAGAGGTGTTAAGACCCTACCTTAAGTCCAATGCTAGTTTGTATCAGCCATCCTTCAACCGTTCAAAAGAATTTCCTTTTGAGAACCTGCGATCACAAACAAGCAAACATCAAATAGCACCTGCATAGCTAATATCATAAATCATGTCTATTATGGTGATCAAGGAATCCATAAATAAACTATACATCAACAACTTATTGAGAAAAACAAACTTATTTGTATTAACTTTGAAGTAAAAGAACCTTACAACCTTTTCAACCTTGATGTTGAACAAGCTCTTCTTGGGGTCCGAAACAGGAATTTCCTTTACTTTGACAAGCTTTGCACTTCTCCAAATGAGATATTAGAGGTATGTAATCTCTCCTCATAAAAGCTCAACTAAGAAGACTAAGTTCCAACAACATTTCACCTCAAAAATATTCAGCTTTCAACCTCCGAAGTAACCAGCCCAATGCTTCATTTTATAGTGCAGAGGAGGAGGTTATAGGTCCACTTATGAAGGGATAGAGTCCTCCTTCAAAGGGATAAGCTCCTCACATCAAGGGGTTAGCTCCTTAAGGTATGGGATGCATGAACCTTAAGGGAGCGAACTTGCCACCTCAAGATTCCTTCCAGAAGCTTCTAGAAATGACTGAAAGTGAGTTTTTTTTAGAATATACTCGCGCCTTTTAACTTTTACAAGGGTCCGCACCCATAACACAGAGACAGAGCAATCAGGTGAGCAGGAGACATGACCATTAGGTGTGGGACCACAGGTAATATAAAGAGAAAGTGCAGAACCAAAGTTTTAGAGACTTTTGAGGGCTTTCTCTTATTTTCAAGGCTTGATAATGAGGAACTGAGGCTTAAGACTTGCAAAGGAGGAAAGTATGAGTGGTAATGGACTCACACAGATTGTAGAATGTCAAGGTGACAATTTTTTGTACAACAAAGAGGATATTACCTTCATTTCTTAAGTTATGAATATCTAAATCTAAGATATGATATGGCCAATTCTTACCTGGATTGCTTTTATTATAAAAGGTAGAGTTTATAGGTGCGAAATAACAAATATAAATCCTCTTAGCATTAATATCTAAGATTTTGATCCAAATGTATCGATTGAGGGGGTCTATCTTATGAAGTCTAGTGTAAGGAGGGACACTCTTTTTTCTATAACAAGTTATTCCTCCAATTCCTTTGAGAGGGGATTTTTTATCCCAGTTTGACCATAAAATGAATCCATCTATGTGAGGGACCTTAGATTGATCATGCTTCCAAATTTCAATTGAAAAAATAATATCAATTTTACTTGTGATCCAACTTAACATAGGAGCTTACACCATGGAAAGTCATGACAACTCCAAAAGAGGATCCAAAGTGTTCTAGATTCCTATTTTTTACTCTCCTTTTGGTATTTACCCCCATTAATAGTTTTCCTATTTCTAATGATTGCCCATTTTCCTTCCTTTTTAGCTTCTATTACCTTTTGAACCTCATTTATTAATTCAACTTGGTGCACTGGGATGAAGTCCTCATTTATAAAGATTATTCGCTCTTTTAGGCAAGGAGATTTACTTAACATGTCATTTATGGTCACTACAACTTACCCTTACACAAATCAGTGTTTCTTTATGCTCGAGTATCTTTCCCAACCTTATTGCTTCTATGAGGTAAGTTGTTTCAATTTTTAACTTATTTTTCAGTTCTTCTTTTACTATTTCTAACATGTCCTCATTTTTCTGCTCTTTTGTACTGACAATTTTAAGATTCTATGCTCTTTTATTGCACTCATGATATAGCTTAATTAGTTTGTTCTTTTCCTCTTTAATGGCTTTGATGTCTAGTTTATTATCTATACTACTTCAGACTAGATTGTTATTTAGTTTTTTTTTTTTGTTACTCTTTAATCTCATCTTTCAAGGTGCAAGTTTCTTTAACCATTTATTGTTTTTGTTGTTGTAATTTTGGTATCCCATCTTTCATTAATTTTAGCTCAACTTCAAACCATAATATTTTATTTTTTAATAGTTTGAATTTGTTTTCAAGCATTGTAACTAATTTGATTTTACATTCTATTTCTCTTTCTTCTCTCCTCTTTTTTTTTTTTTACTAAATCAAAATGGTCATAAATACTTTTTAGGGCGATTTTACCTAGCCTCCCCTTGCTAGGTTGAGGTGTTGACATATGTGGTGAAGTACTCGCAATTTAAAAAAAAAAAAATAAATAAATAAAAAGGAAAATTGAAGAATATATATATACACACAATACTATGTGATGAATGCTTGTAATTACTCATAACCTAGGTGAGTAAGTTCCTCTATCTATTTTCTTCATTTTTCATATATATATATATATAAGAAAAATATACATATTTCGACCATTATAACAAAGTCATCATGTCACTTACGGGAATTGAATCTAGGTTGGAAGGACCCCAATCATTCCTCCCAACCACTTAGGATAACCCTAAATGATATATTTCAATCCATCACATAGTCTAATGAGCATCTATGATAGAGTATTAAGAGCTTCCAAACGCTATATTTTAATCCACCACAAAGTATAAAAAAATCACAACATAGAAATACATCAGTATAAAAATATTTGGAACATTATAATTTATATATAGGCCAAAAAAAATTCATAAATTGAAAAGGAATTTTATAATTATTAAAGTGGTTACAAAATACTACAAAACAATTGTGTTTGAGGTTTTATTTTCCACATTGAAAATTGTTTTCTTTCATTACTTAATATTAAAACAAACATAACCCATGAGATATAGACTTGTTGATTTGAGTGGTTTTTAATCTCCAATAGGTCTTAGGTTCAAACCTCACAGGGAGGGATTGAGGATGGAAGTCAGTTCTGGGGGAATTAAACTATCACAAGGGGCGTGCAAGCTTGACCGAGCTTCGCAAAATCCTGGTGATAACATCCCACTAGTGCGTAGATTGTTCTTCCATCCAATAAACAACCTAGGGCGAACCTCGTTACAATATACATACATATATAAATAACATACATAAAAAAGGATGTTTCCAAATTTTATGTGCATAAAAGTCAACTAAATTCAAAACAGTACATGGGATACATAAATGTGTTTTAGTGATGAACAAAACTTGTAAGGTCGTGAGCTATAAGCTTTTTAATGTTTAAATTTGTCTTTTAAAATGTAATTTATGTTTAAATTTTAAAGCAAAAGTTAAATTAAAGTAAAAAAAAAAGGAAATTATAGAGATGGTAGAGATGGTAGACGTGGGGATTATACTTGATCTTGGAAAGAAAACAAAAACAATTGTAGAATTGAGGATTCTGTGATCCATCATAGTTATAAGAAGAATTTTGGCATAAATCACATATAGAAAGACCTTTGTCGACGCGTTTCGAGCCAACTAGTGTGGTTCATCGTCAGGACAAGTTGAAGAAACAGATCCAGTCTAGCATGTTAAATAGTCTGAGCAGAGACTCCAACGGCTAAAAAAAAGATTAACGGCTAATTTTTGACTAAGGACCCAGGTCAAATTTTCATTAATTTAATATTATTATTATACTTACTATTATTATTATCTTAATATTCATTATTTATTATGACTAAGTTAAATTAGGTAAAATAAAAATGGTTAGTTTTTTAAAAATGATTCATTATTTATTTAAAATTTAATATATATATATATATTATGTTTCAATCTAATATTAGGTTGGTTGAAAAAAATAAGATTAATAAAATATATAAATAATATCATACATTTGAGGTAGTTTAAAAAAGTTAATTTATTGTTTACTAATATATATATATATATATATATTAATTAAAATAAGACCATAGTTAAATAATATATAAACCAATAAAATAATTTTAAAGAATTCAGAAAAAAAAATAATTTAAGGAAAGGAAAAAAAAAAAAAAACTATATAAATATATAATAAAAAAATAACAAATAAAAATAAAATAAAATAAATAAATAAAAACAAAATAAATAAATAAAATAATAAATAAATAAATAAATAATAATAAAAAAATAATAAAATCAATAATATATAAATAATAAATATTATATATATATATCTTAGTTAAGATTATACTTAATAATATCAATTAGGAAAAAATCAAACGGAAAGAGCAACCTAGAATAAAAAGGAGGAGAAGGACTAGAAAAAATCCAATAGAAAACCAAAGATCAAGAAAGAAAAGGAAGAAAGGAAGGCACCAGGGGGAATGACGAAAGCGTAAAAGATAAAAGGGGGGGGGGGGAAGGGGAAGAAACACTAAGATGAAAGGGTAGGGATCCAACATCTACTGATCCTCCAACTGTCATCTATGTTGAGATTGTTAGGCCTTCTTTCAATTTCAATAGCTTCCCTAAATTTATGATGATGGAACTGAGAAACTTTGGCAACAACCTTGGCCTCCTCTATACAAACCTAATGCTTGGTCTTATCCACATGTTCTGCTAATGTTGAAGACTTGGTTCTCCCATGTCTCAGGTCAGCTGCATGTTCGCTAATTCTCTGATGGATGGAGCGCCCTGTTTCCTCGATATAGGGTGTCTCACAAGAACAAGGGATCAAATAAACACCCTTCATGTCCTTAGAGTTAACGAGATCTTTCACCAATCAGAGGGAATTACGAATGGTGTTGAGGGGCCCGAAGGTTGAGGGAATATCAAACCTCCTAAGAATCTGAGAAATCTTGTCTGTGGTTCCTTGGACATAGGGAAGCTGGACACCTAGTTGGCGCTCCTTTGGTTCTTTCTTAATTAACGCATTTCTAGAGGCTTTAAGGAAAGCCTTCTGACCAAGGCGCCTACTATATACATTCTCCACAAATACATCAAGGATATGGGATCTTTCCTTATCCAAGCTCTCATAATTCGAAATCCTAAGGGCACAAGTAGTGAGGGTGTTAAGAACACCCATCTTCTGAGCTGGGAACTAATGGGAATCAGCATGAAGATACTGCTCAATATGTGTTTTCTTTTGGAACACAGAGTGGGAGAGAGAGCCATCCTTATTCTTAGAAATAAGAATATCCAGGAAAGGGAGGCAACCATTAACCTCTTTTTCCATGGTGAACTTAATGGCAAAGGACAGACCGTTGAGGTGATCGAAGAAGCAATCCAGCTCCTCTTGGCCATGGGACCAGATGACATTAGTGTCATCTACATACCTTTTCCAAAGCTTGGGAAGGAGACGAGCTGAGGCTAGAGCTTTGGCTTCGAAATCTTCCATAAAAAGATTCGCAACAATTAGGGGGAGGGGCGAATCCATGGCAACACCACAGGTCTGTTCAAAGAACTCACCCTCGAAATAGAAGAAAGTGCAAGTGAGACAAATCTCAACCAGATTAGCGGTATCGGGATCTTTTAGGTGATAGATCACTTCCAAAGGCTCCTTTATAGGGATGCAAGTATACAGGGACACCACATCAAAGTTGACTAGAATGTCCTCAGGGTTAAGCCTAATATACTTGAGCTCCATGATGAAGGATGCAGAGTCCTTCACGAAGGACTCAGTGCGGCCAACCAGGGGCTTAAGTTTAAGGGCAAGAAACTTGGCTAGAAGGTAGGTCGAACCACCAATGGTGTTGACGATAGGCCTCAGAGGGGCCCCTTTCTTGTGAATCTTAGGCAACCCATAGATCTTAGGAGCGATGGGACCACTCTCAATGAGTTTGTGGCACCGGGAACCCACCGAGATCCTAGACTTGATGGCGAGAGCCATTGTCCTAGAGATCTTCTTCAGAGGGTTCTTGGGCAATTTTTTATAACTGCCACTATTGTGAAGATGATCCAACATCTTCTTACAGTAATCTTCTTTGTTAAGGATGACCATAGCCCTTCCTTTGTCAACTTTTAGAACGACAATATTTTCATTCTGATTTAAGGACTTTAGGGCATAAAATTCGTCCTTGCTGACGTTCCTCTGGGGGGCTTAGCCTTCCTAAGGACGACAGCACAATCCTGCCTAATAGTGTACTTGATATTATCCAGAAGATCTCTAATCCCATATTCCACATCACAAATAATGTCATCCACCGAGATTTTTCTAGGGGCAAGGGCAAAGTTTGAACCCTTGCTTAAAAGACTCAAAACAGACGGGGTGAAAGAAAAGCTCGAAAGGTTAACAACTTTATTATTTTGGGAAGAAGAGGGAAGAAAAACCTCATTGTTGAGGTTCTCAAAATCATTGCTATTGACAGGAAATTCTTTGCCATCATGGCATAAAATATTATTATTAGTACTACACAAGTTATTATCATCATTATTACTATCAAAACAATTATTATCCTCCATATTATTATATAGATAACTATTAGCAATACTGTTGTTATTATTACTATTGTATAGATTATTATTGATATTAATGTCCTTCTTTTTAATATTATTA
>APFE031525992.1:2256-18285 GCA_000404065.3 Pinus taeda | reverse complement strand
AATTAATAAATGAAAATTTGACTTGGGTCCTAAAGTCAAAAATTAGCTGTTAATCAATTTTAGCCGTTGGAGTCTCTTCTCAGACTATTTAACATGTTAGACTGGATCTGTTTCTTCAACTTGTCCTGACGATGAACCAGACTAGTTGGTTCGAAACACATCGACAAAGGTCTTTCTATATGTGATTTACGCCAAAATTCTTCTTATAATTAAAAAGGAATCCCGAGATAGCTGAATTTAAGAAGGAAGCAGGATAACTAAACACTCTCCTTGCTAAACAACAAGCTATTTTGTGTAAGAAATTGGCCACTATCCATGACTTATGTCAATCGAGTGATTCCTTAGTGAATCAATTATCTGATTTGAGGACATACTATAAGGAGGTTGGGGAGAAAATTTGAGATTATATGTTATGGCAAGATAGCACTAAAGAGAGATCAAATGATCTACCTAAAATTGAAAAATCATAGAAAGAGATTGTCTTCCAAGAGTGCAAAATAAAACTCAAACATGCAGAAATGGCAATTTTGAATGCCAGGAATATTTCAAACAATCTCACTGGATCTACGAGTGACAGTTTATTATAGGCCAACCTGATTATAGACTACCCCTGGGAAAATTTTCCCGATGTTAAATTTTTAACTAAAACATGGTAGGAGTGATCGAAGAAGACGTTTGAGAGCATCAAGAATCTGTCAAAGTTTGACTTAGAATGCCATTGGAATTTCTTATTTAAACCTCATAGTCAGTGGCTAATGTTTAGTTACCTCTTCAACACGACCACTCATCTAGTTCCAACACTCAATGATGTGATATTCACGGGGAATATGTGCATACAACCAAATTATCCACTTGAATTAGAGCCAATGGCATCTATGTGTGAACTTCGACAGTGTATGTAAGAGAAGCCTTCATCTCGACCATAGTCAAGTTGTTACAACTAAAATCTATTAATCCCTTTCTACTTTATTTTAAGCATGGTTGTTTAAAACCACTCCAGTATTTTATGATACTTTACTATATTTGTATTTTCAATAGAATATATAAATCCCCTTCATTGATATGAAGAAGGGGTTCTGAATTTTGGCAACAAATCTTTTGGTTTGCACTATTGTAACTTGAAGTGATCTTATTAATAGAATGTTGAACCATTACTATTTCTCTCATGAGAAAAATCAAGATATACCAGTAACTACTATCTGTGTATTATTACTTTGTTTAAGATTTGAATGGTTATTTTAATTGTGTTTATAATATATGTTTTTTTGTGAGAAATCGAAGCATTTATTAGTATTCATGTGTTTTATTGAAATATTTTATGTATATGCCAGAACAACAAAATATTATATGTGAAAACATTTTCATCAACTAATTTAATTAACAATTTATTTAAATTAGTTATATTTATTTGTTTTAATCTCATAAATGACTTGATGATATATATTGTCATGTTAAATGTGAGATCTTTCTAAAGTCACATATATAGGGAAAGCTTTCCTGTGATAGATATTTTAAGTCTATTTATTATTTATTTCTTTGTTTTATTTACATAATTAGCCCCACACTTATATATCTCATCTATTTTTATAATTTTTATTAAGGGAAACTGGTCCCATAATCCTAGTTGGAGCCACCATTCTAAACGAAAAAGGAATTGCTTTAAGTTCGTGATCGGATGGTTTTCCCTGGTGTTGAGACAGAGAAGTTTGAGCCTTCAACATAACCATACATTTTTACTGTCATAAAACATATTCATAGCCAGCACATAAATAACAGAAATAATGAGGATACAATAGCCATAAATGCCACATATAATCTAGTACTTTTAGATAGAAAATACTAAATAATGGAACTCTTATCAATGAATGCAAAAAGCCAACCTAGTATTGGACTACCATGTTCCACCCAACCATAGATTCGCTGAGCCAAATCTCTCTTCAGCCAATCATCCTTGTGCCATACTCCAAGCATTAATGTGAAACTCATAACCAAAAATCAACGAGGGCTTCCCGAGGTTACACCACCTCACCCTCATCAATAAAACCTGGATTTACTGTAATCGTCACTAGATCACTAGGCCATAAACAAGCATGGATGATACTAGATTTCTCCTCATACACCATGAGGAATTTTCCTATCTCCTAGTATCTAGGCTTTACCGTAATCCACAGTTTTATCCAAGCATCACTAAGCTATAATCGATACACCACCCTTTAGGCTTGACCATATATCCCATCATTCAATGGAAAAGATTCCTAGGCCTGATCAAGGGCAACGACCACTAGGATTTATCGTGTATCTCTCCATTCATTAGTCAAGGATTCATAGGTCAGCATAGGCACACAATACTTTATCTATACCACAACCGACAGTCTAGTTCATGGGTCACTAGGCTAGTGGCTTTAGTGCAATCCATAGTTCTATTCTAGGATCACTAGGCCATGTGTTCATTCAATCAGAGATCCGCCTCACTCATTTTTTAATCCATGCAACAATCAAGCTCAACCAAAACATGAGAACGCCATCACACCATGGTTATATAAAAATGGAAAGGCAAGACTAAATAACACTATCACACCTAGAAAAACCCATGCCCATGATAGAAAGAGACCCAACAAGACATATGCATAACCATGCATGCCAAATCTAGCAAGGAAATCAAACATACAAATTGATACCTATAAGTAAATCTATTGTAGTTGCTTGATCTTTCTTTTTCTTTCTTGATCTTATGCTTTCTCTTTGCCTTCTTTGACCTTCTTAATCCAATGCTAAGTGCTCCAAAAAAATTATGTGTGCAAGAGTGTGAGAGAGAGAGAGAATAAAGAGAGGACTCCAAAATCGAACTGACCAAAAGCCATGCATTGATCCTCAGAAGCATTTTTATCAATGGGGCCTCTATTTTATTCATTTTCCATTATTTTTCCTTCATTTTCCTCCTCACATACAACCTGTGACCTTTCACCTTCCTTTTCTCCTATTTTCTATTTTTTTCATAAATAGATTGCCAAAAACTTCGTTTCACCTTCTCCAAAGCCTTTGTCATTTCCTTGGCCAATTTCCTTAGCCATTAATAAACTGAAGCGACACCAAACTAGGATGTTTTTCCCACCATTCATCTTGGAAAATGTGCCCCATGAACTTGGTCTTGTTCCTTTCCATTATTAGAATTTTACATGGAATTTTGACGAGGGTCGTTATAGTAGAATTAAAACTCATCATATCCTCTTCTTTGCAAATTTCCTAATGTCATTGAATCTAAATGCAATGAGGATAAGAGCTACAACTTGTAGTCCTAAATAATACTAATTGCATTTTTTAAATGTTATAATGACAACCTTGCAGGACAAAGCTCTCCAATAAAAAATAAATAATACTAATTGCATTTTTTAAATGTTATAATGACAACCTTGCAGGATGAAGCTCTCCAATAAAAAAACATGAGTATAAAAATAAAATTGCATACAAGGCAATTATTAACATTGTACCCAAGGCATGCAATGCTATTTATGTTTATGCACATGCATTTGTTCTTTCCTACTCATAATTTTTTCCTGAGAACCAGTTCTACACGACTTTCTTCCCATATCTATTTACGTAGTTGTGAAATATGTTGATAAATAACAATAACAATAAAAAATATAATAATAATAATAATAACAATGACAATAACAAAATGAAAATGCACATGGGCATGGGCATAATTATAAAACAAATTCATAACGCACAAAAAAATCTCGAACTTTCATTCTACTAAGCCCTTCATTTCTTACAATTTATTAATAATAAAATACCCATTGGTTTTGTATACGCAAAATCACGTCTGCGTAGATTTTTCCAGTAGGACACTACTAAATAGCATAGCGCAACTCACCACTCAATGCAAAAATAAAAAAACCAACAACAACAAAATCAACCTCACCATCCATATCTATATTCATTTTCATTTCAATCACAACACACCACTCAGTCAAAAATATTCTTAGCTTAATCTCTAATTCGTTAACTAAACTTCCTCCACAGATTCTTCATCTATCCCTAATTTCTCTTACTAATTATATATGGATACGAGATACTCATTAATACACTAACAATACTACCAATACCTACAAAATCAAGGGACACACCAACACCAAGAGCACACCTAGCCAATCCTCATATTTTTATCTAATCGATGACAATAGAATCTAATGCTAAATAATAGTCTATTAAAAATAATATATACTTGGATTCACTGAATATATATCGAAATGGGTATTTCATAACATCAATAAATATGACCTTATTGATGTCTTTGCAACTGGTTGTGATAACATCATTATGTGTGGATTTTACTGAATAAATATTAATAGTAGTACTTACATTTAACTAATATTTGTATGTTAGGTGTGAATACTAAGATTCTTTATCAGGAGCATTGAAACCATTATATCCTCATTTTAGAGAAGAAATACAGATTTCTGATGCAACTGTAACAATGATTATTTAATAACACTAAATCTAATGACTATCCTATGTGGTAGAATTTATGCAAAGTTGTTTTTATTCTCTTGAGATTACCGAATGGCGTAGCTTCTATTAAAGAGAAATATGTTTGGAGGACAAAAGTATATTCATATTTATTTGACTGTCTCCATTGAATGACATTATTGAATATGGAAGTAGCTATTCGGAAATGTTTTTTCATATCCAACAACAAATGCATGTTCAGTAGCACTCTGACGGTTGCGAGAGCTTTCTCCAATATTTATCCAGATAAAAAATAAATTGACCATTGTGTGAAAGAAGCTATATGCCAATTATTAACGACATGATTTAGTGTCAAAAAGACAAGTCATTAAGGGCCTTTATTACTAGATTAAACGTAAAACCTTTTGGAATTTTTTCGGCTGATTGATTTTGCCTTGTGTTTGCACATTATATTCTTGTACTATCATATTGAATTCTTATACAATAATCTACACAATCACAATGAACTTGTATTTATTTTATTTCATACATTCATGCTATTTAGTACATGTATATCAACAACTTGAAAAAAAAAATTTGTTACCAAAGTTAGAAAGCACATAATTTTCAAATTTCAAGATTTATTTCACCATTTACCACTAACGTTTACCTTAAAATTTTCAATTCTTGTTTCTTGAAAGTGTTAAATGTGTTAATAAATCATATTTTAATTTGATAACGGCTACAGTAGAATGGTAGTGAGGGATACTAGCATTGTACTATTAATCACGATTAATGGCTTTAATAATGAAAACCCTTGTGAGAAGGTGGTAAATTTGCTTAGAAGATTGTGGGAATTTCGTCATAACTTTTCAGATTTTGACGTTTATTTTATCATCTACTGCTAAAATTTGCTTTGAAATTTTTAATTCTTATTTATTAAAGTTTTGAAAGTGTTATTAAATTACATCTCAATCCAGTAACGACTATGAAAGAATGGAAGTGAGGAATACTAATATTGTACTATTAATCATGATTAACGGCTTTAGTAAATAAAAACCCTGTCAGAAGATGACAAATTCACTCGGAAGATTGCAAAAATTTCATCATGATTTTTTCCAAAATCCTACACAAAATAAATTTCTAGACATATTTGTGGCCATGGTATATAATTACCGTTGTTGGTATCAAAATAAACCAAATCGTCAACGATTTACCAATCGGGGCTAACTCTGTAATAATCAATTTGTTATAGAAATAATGAAACATGTCTACACATGCTATTCGTTTACGAATGTTAACAGTTATTGTTGTCATTTTGAAAGCTAATTGTAATAATTCTCATGAGAATTTTGTATTATTATTTCATATATGGATCTCACTATATTAAAAACGTGTACGACTATCAAGAAATTATTCACATAATTTGTGCAATTTAAGCTAGAATGTGCATTAGAAAACCTTTCAGAATGTAGTACATGTACAAGAATCTTATCTAGTATTACAATTTATGTTTGTGTGACACATTTAAATGATATTAAATCAACATCAAAATACATTGTTAGTGGAGAATATGATTTTGCAATATGGATACTTATTTCTATTACTTCCTGTAAACATTGGATTTGATATTTTTCAATTCTTACTTATTAAGGGTGTCCTATCTCGGAGTTTGCACATAAAAATACCGATAACTAGAAATTTCAATTGCAACAACAAATTACAAATTTACATGTCATTGTAGATGAATATAAGTAATGGTTAAACGAAGCAAGCTATTTGCAAGTATACAATCAATGAAGCAATATTTGAATCTACCAACGAAAAAGAATAGAAACTAGACAATTTATCTAGTGAATGTTATCCTAGTCTCACTTCTTAGCGGATTTAGTAGCATTAAATAATTCATTTTATCAATTGCCCAGGTTATTTCACAATTCTCTCTGCAATGTATTTCTTTTTGTGTAGAATTGTATAGGGATTTTTATTTTCTCATTAATCATTTTAGGAACATGAGAACTCTAACAATTATTTAAGATTTGTTTAGTGGTTTGTATTTTCTCATTACATGTTATCAATTCACTATTGCTTTCTCTTTTGCCTATGGTATGTACATTTACTTTTCTCTAGTAACCTAAATTTCATGCAAATAAAGAACCATTGTAGTTTTTGCATGTCATAATACGCAAGAAAATATGTTTACACAACATATAGTTTGTTAAATTTGCAGGAAATCAACCATAAATTACAGACAATGGATGCCTAGAGAATAGTTGAGGAAACACAGAAATAAAAATAGTTAAATCTTGTACAATAATCTTCATCTTTGACACATGTTACTTGTCCAATGTCATCCATGACAAAAGAAAAAAGAAAAAATCATTGTTCTTAAAATATTATTATTGGTTAGTCAAGAAATCATCAACATGAACATACAATTCAAACACCCACGTCCAAAAGTTTCGTCAATAGAGAAAGAATTGAATGAGCTATAGACCTAGAAATTCATAGCATTGAGCAACCTAACTAGGTTGTTATTTTTTTAGAATAAAAACATAAAATAATGGATCAAAATGCAGAAGAGGGCATTATTTTCAATGAAAATTGTTATGAAACCAACTCACAAAATGATAGAAAAGATAGATGAACGTCTTAGAAATAAGCCTCTTCGAGGGGGAAACCTCCTTTACATTACACAAATGAACAATTATTGGATGATATAATTGAAAATACTTCCTTTCTATATATAAGATTCTAAGGGCTCATAATATAATCAAAGCTGACATAACAATAATAATGTAAGGGCACAATAATAATAGTAGTGGGCTTCTATGCAGCACAATAATAACAATATGGGGGCTACATGGGCACAACAATATAATAAGGTGGTTATACTAATAACAATAAGGGGTTACACTAGTAGTGTAGGGACCTAACATGCCCCTCTCCTTCAAAAAGTGTTGTCCTCAACGCTTTAGTAGTCCTTCAAGCTCCTGTATAAAATTCTTGTCCTCCCATGTGGAATCTCCAGTTGCTAAGTTATTCCACTAGATGAGATACTTTGAAATTGATCGATTTTGTAGCTGTTAGGTTCTTATTTCTGTGACTCATCTAGGCTCCAATATGATTTTTCCTTCCTCGCCAAGTTCTGGAAATATTGTTTGAACTAGGATCTTCTGCAACTTTTGAATGAGTGGCCACACTTCTTCTTCCTTCTTCCATTTATACCTTGTTTCATTTATCCACTCTAGCTGGATAATAGAAATGGCACAGAACAATGCTTCTGCATCCTCATCCTTTCTTGAGAGTGCATCTTCCACAACATTTTGCTTCCCTTTTTTGTAGATGATTTCAAAGTCATAACCCAACATCATTGTGACCCATTTTTGTTGCTCTTCAGAGGATAATATTTGTTCTAAAAAGTTTTTAATACTATCATGATCCGTTTTTACCTTGAAGTGTCTTCCCATTAGGTAAGGTCGCTATTTCTTAAGTGCATGTAGTATTGCCAACATTTCCTTCTCATAAATAACTTTCTTAAGGGACATTTGTTTGTATGTATATAACCATAAAAATACCAAATCACCTACATCAAAGCTTATTTCATTGTGATGTTGATCTGCCTGTTGTTTCATTCGATTTTGCACCAAAGTGGCGTTATCCTTTAAAAGTTGGAGAACTTGTTGTTGATGCTCGATGTGATCTGTCACTACTTGAATCCTTTTCTTCTTAATATGTCCTTACATATTTAGAGTTTGAGCAGTGGTAATTTCTTCTAGTGCATTCAAAGATATGGTCGAATTCATTTCATGATGCTCTATGTGATCTTTCACTTCTTGAACATTTTTCTTCTTGATATGTCCTTCTATCTTGATAGTTTGAGGAATGGTAATTCCGGCCATTGCATTACAAGATATGGTCAAATTAATTTCTTCTTTCTTGATGTGGTCTTTCACTTCTTGAACCTTTTTCTTCTTGATATGTCCTTCTACCTTAAGAGTTTGAGGAGTAGTAATTATTTCCAATGCTTTACAAGATGTGGTTAGATTCATTTCTTCTTTCTCTAGGGTTGGTTCCTAGTGTATATACTCTTCTATTGACATTTCTTGATCCTTTCCTTCCTCCACTCCACAACCAATGTAAAATAATTTCTTCTCAGCACACTTATGACCTTTAATGTATTTTTTATCATAATTGTAACAAAGCCCTTTTTCTCCTTTTTCTTTTAATTGTTGTGGTGTAACCCTTGTAGGTTGTGGAACGCTAGGAGAAACAACACTTCCATTGTTATAGTTGTGAGGGGTAGACTTCCTTGTTGCCATCATTTTTATTTCCATTTTGTAACAAAGCCCTTTTTCTCCTTTTTCTTCGAATTGTTGTGATGTTCCTCTAAAGAAGGTGTTGCTCTTTGTATCCTCATAATGTGTTATAATTTCCTCCATGAAATATTACCATGTAACAAGTGGTTAGAACAAAGCCCTTTATACCATAAAAATATATCTTGTTCTAAATATGAAGATGCAATACATACCTTTTGTAATAGTGGTACACCATGTAGATCAAAATATCTATCCATCTATAATATCCAATTTACTGGATCTTTTCCATCAAACTTCCTCATCTCGATTTTTCTTAATTTTAGGATTCTCGATCTTGAAATGATTGTAACTCTATAATTTCAGATCTCCAAGTTCTAAAATTTCTTCTTGCAGTAGTTCTCTAAGTTATATTTCTAACCCCACAAGTCATATAAAGAAAACCACAAGTGGTCCTCTTTTTGAAACTTCTTACGAAATATCAATCTGATGCTCAGAACAAAAGTTATGACGATTTTCCTAAAGTGACATGTTTGGAATGTAATTCAGGGTCTGCAAAAACCCTAACTTCCTTAGATATATCTCTGAAATATAGCGAGACAAGATCTGAAATTCAGAGACGAGGTTCAGACCGATTTCATCTCAAATGGGTTTTTTTTTTGTAGACTTTGAAACTTCATAGCGAAAACATTATAGCGAAAATTCCACGTTGACATGTTTCATATGAAATGTTGGAGCTTGAAAAAGCCTTAACTTCCCCAAATCATATCTCAGAAAATATAGTGCGAAAAGATATGAAATTGAGACACAATGTTCAAACCGATTTCCTCTCAAATGAGTTTTTTGTGTAGATTCATAAACTTCGTAGCAAAAACATTATAGCGACAATTCCATGATGACCTATTTGTGGCAGTGAAACCCTAGAATCCACAAATCTAATACTAAATGTTATGAAACTAGCTCAAAAAAATATAGAAAAGATAGATGAATGCCTTAGACATAAGCCTCTTCGAGGAGGAAAGCTCCTTTACATTACACAAATGAACAATTATTGGATGATACAATTGAAAAGGCTTCCTTTCTATATATAGGAGTCTAAGGGGTCATAATATAACAATATGGGGACTACATGGGCACAACAATATAATAAGGGGGTTGTACTAATAATAATAAGGGGTTACACTAGTAGTATAGGGACTTAACAAAAATCTTATCACATTACAAAATGCAAATTATGACCAGGCCAACAAAAATTTGAGAGTTGAAAATGTAAAGCTTTAAAAGGAAAATATTATTGATCAAGAACATCTAGATATTGATTTGTCTGGAATTGATATGATGGGGCTCTTCGTACTTCAATAATTTTCCAATGATGCAATTACTGAAAATGTTACCAATGTACTTGCAAAAAAGTATGTGTTGAAAATAAAATTAAAAGAACTATAAGACATTACAAATCCAACTCCTCTTTTGATGATTTCACTAGTAGTACAATCACATTCTTCATCAAGTATTATTGTTGCAACATCGCAAACATTAAAAAAACTTGTGAATCTGTGTAATTCAATGAAGACATATATCCTTGAAAACATATGAAAAATATTAGAAATTATTGAGGATGTGTGGAAATAAATTCTCGATTTAATGCATTTGCAAGCGGAAATAACGAAATCTATAGACTTGGTTAATAGGAATCTTATAGAAGACAAGAAATTTGTTAATAATGAATTAAATAATTTTAAGCGTAGGCCAACAATACTCTCTAATTTTGAAAACAAAAACCATTTGTTACCAAATGCTCAACGAGTAAATAAATTGGAAGTTGGATGGGTGAAAAGGGTCACTACACTTGAGAATATCAATTCTTCTTGTACTGAGTTATCCAAAAGGAGAGATGATTCCTATTTATGGGAAATGAATGTTATAAAAGACCTAGATGATCTAGGCATGTTGCAGGATTCTAAGTTAATTTCAATAGACATGTTACAAATTCAATTACAGGTGAGAAAACAGAAAATGACACCAAAGTTTGATATCACCATTGGTTTCGCTATAGAACATATTGACAAATGGATAATTACTTTTGTTTAGTTGTTGGCGTGCACGATGAAATTAGAGAAATTGGAAATGATATTTTTACCAAAAAGATGAAAATGGAAGTCACAGTTGCCCCCAATAAGGACTACATTAAAATAACTATCAACGTATTTCATCAACGAGCCATGGAATCATAATAAATCTTACATATTGTTCTTTTCTAGCTGCAGATATCATTCAAGGAAATGAAACACCAATTTATTCTACAACAAATCCATTTACTTTACAATTTTCTTTGTACAATTGTGATTCTAGTTAACAATTTTGTTTTTGAAGACCATGTTTTGAATATACTCTCACATTAACCTAAATTATGGCCATGTTATTTGACATTTGATTTTGTCATAGTGTTTTCTATAAATTTCTAAAAATATGCTTTCATCTTCTATGTTACATTTAGTGTTGTTTTGTTGCATTAAATGAAATTGAATGCCTATGTCTTGAATCTAAACATGTTTTGAACTAGTTGTTATTTACAAATTGAACTGCAAGAGTTATTTGTAATTAAAAACCACTTAATTATATTGCTTTTATGACTAAAAAAAAATGTATTCAACTATATGCATTGAAACCTTGTTTTATATGTCATATTTTATTATTAATTAAAATTAAAATTAACCCTATGTGAGCTACAATTCATCTCAGTCAAGATTTGATTAAATCGTTTAAGTGCAAACTTCAAAATGTGTCGAATGTTGAGAAAATTGAATTTATTAATCTCAAATATTACCAATAATGTTGGCAAGAAAAGATTTTAGTGAAAAGTACGGAGTTCTTCACAAAAATTTTGTACATACATTGAAATTTCTCTGTACAAATAAAGCTTTTGTTGAATGAAATACGGTTTTGTACATAACGTTATGTCCTATTGTGAGCAACAAATATGCATTGTTTAATACTGCAATATTAGTAGTAAAAACATTTACTGTGAAACACGTCATTCCACACATTGAAATATTCCTCCACAAATATTTGCATGCACAAGAGTTTGAAGAAATAAATATTCGAAATATTATAAATATATGCAGTTAAAATATTAGCAATAACTTCATATATGTTAATGGTTTACTAAAATAACTACCTTCTCTGGTATAGTCTACCCATGCACTAAGGTAGTAATGTGGACCCCCTTTATTGATTGTACAGATAAAAAAATATGAAAAATTTATCATACATTGAAATATTCCTTGAGACAATGAAGTTCATTTTCACTTTTGCACAAATTAAAATATTATTAATAAGATAAGGGGTGGGGTGGATGCAGTATCCACAGTTGTTTTGCAGAGATACTTTTACAAAATTTTGAGATTGTATATTGTATGAATGTTTATGGAGACATGATGTGTGTGAGAGAATGGGGAATATTATCATGTTTCATTGTGTGGAGATTTCACTCTACAGAAGAGCAGTTGCAAAGGGATTTTGAATTTAGAGATATGTATCTTTGCACTGTGGTCCATAGGGTATTTTTCCAATGTTGTAATTTGCTCACGCCATGTAGCCTTCATCTGTCTTATCAGATATAATCAATTAAACAATAATATAACAATAGACAATGTTATTAACAAAATATACCTTATTTAATACAATAAATTGTTAAATATATAATTCCTTTGGTGCTAAGTGAGTCGATCCACACATTGGAAGCTTTGTTCGCACAATTGGAATCCAATACATCACTATTGGGAAAATAACTAATAACTTTAGTGTAAGAAACTTATCTTGTTGTGTGGAAGTCAAAAAATTAGCCCATTGTGTGGAACTTGGCTCATTTTACAAAGCTTATAGCCTATTGTGAAAAACTTAGCTCATTATGAAAATCTTATAGCCCATTGTGCGGAGCTCATAGCCTATTGCGCATAAATTAGTTGAGCTATTTATTTTATTTTATTACTGCAAAACCAATACATTATTAACTTTATTATTTGAAAATAAATACATCATTACCGAGAAAAAAAATAATAACCTATGTGCTAGAAATTTGGGTTATTGTGTGGGAGCATGGAAAATTAGCCTATTGTGTAGAAATTAGGTCATTATATGGAGCTTATAGCCTATTGTGAAGAACTTAGTTCATTATTTTGTAGAACATAGCTCAATGTTCGAAGCCTATAGACTATTCTGCGAAACATAGCTCATTTTCAGAGCCTATAGCCTATTGTGTGGAACTTATAGACTATTGTATTAAACTTAGCTCATTGTGGAGGGCTATTTATTTCCTTTTATTATTGGAAAACAAATATGGCATTACCGAGAAAACACCATGCAAAAAATATCAATTAAATAACAATATAAGCATAGATAATATTATTAAGTAAATATGCTCTATTTAGTACTAAATAAAGTATTAACAATAAAAAAAACTTTTGTGTTAGGCAATCCACACATTCAAATCTTCCTCCGCACAATTGGAAACCGGATAAATGGTTACCAACAAAACAAGCGGAACTTAGCTAATTGTACAAAGGTTATAGCTTGTTGTGTGAAACTTAACTCATTCTGTCAAGCTTATAACCTATTGTACAAAACATAGCTAATTGTGTGGAGGATATATTTTATTTTATTACTAGGAAATGAATATGTCCTTACCTTTATTATTGGAAAAAAATAAATCATTATCTAGAAAACAACTAATATGTTTTGTGTAAGAAACATAGCCTATTGTGTGGAACTTAGCTCATTGTGTAGAGCTTAGAGCCTATTGTGCAGAACTTAGCTAATTTTGCAAGCCTTATATCATATTGTGCAGAACTTAGCTTATTGTATGAAGCTTATAGCCTATTATGCGGAGCTTAGTTCATTATTGTACAAAAGTGGAACTTAGCTCATTGTACATAGATTATAGCCTATTGGACAGAACTTAGCTCATTGTGTGGAGGCTACATTTTATTTTGTTACTGGAAAAGGAATACATCATTACCTTTATTATCGGAAAATAAATACATCATTATCGATAAACAACTCGTAAATTTTGTTTGAGAAACTTTGCCTATTGTGTAGAATTTAACTCATTGTGCAGATCTTATAGCCTATTTTAAAGAACTTAATTCATTATTGGGCATAAGTTAACTCATTGTGTGAGACTTATATCCTATTGTGTGGAATTTAGCTCATTGTATGGAGCTTATAGCCTATTTTGTATAACATAGCTCATTGTGTGAAGCTTATAACCTATTGTGTGGAACATAGTTCATTATTATGTAGAACTTAGATTGTTGTGTGAAGCTTATAGAATATTGTGCAAAACTTAGCACATTGTGCTGGGCTTATATCTGATTGTGTGGAACTTACTTCATTGTCTAGAGGGACCTATTTATTTTGTTTTATTTTTGGAAAATGAATACGTCATTAGTTTTATTATTGGAAAATGAATACATTATTACTGAGAAAAACTTAGCCTATTGTGTGGAACTAAGCTCATGGTGCATAGCTTAAAACCTGTTGTGGGAAACTTAGTTCATTGTAAGGAGTTAGTTATTTTATTTTATTATTAGAAAATGAGTATGTCGAACTTATAACCTATTGTATGAAACTTAGTTCATTGGGTATATCTTATATCCTATTGTGCGGAACATAGCTCATTGTGCAATTGGAAAATGAATACATCATTATCGAAAAGACACTATGAACAAAAAAGCCAATTAAATAGCGGTAGAGGTAGAGAGTATGTTGTATCACAACTATTTGCCTTGCTATCAAATATCATCATGAATTCCTTTACATATTTTTTCAGATATTGGAAGATTAAAATGACCAAATATCTTTTTTGAATATCCCAAATAATGGTTAGACCAACTTAAGAGAAAATAAAATTATCTAATTATCTCTAGACACCTTAAGAGGGAAAACAATAGTTAGAAGTCAAAACCACATTAACATATGTCATACACAAATTCAATGACTTTTGTCTTATTTCCATACGAGACTCTTCACAATTTACAATCATTTCATTTAAGAGCTAAGCATTTCTTTTATTAATATATCAACTAGCACAACCCATTAATAAATGTGTTGATATAACGTTATAACGTCACTTATTTAAATATATACTAACATAACCCAATTTAAATTTAAATTTTAATTTAACAATTGTTTAACAAATATTCACACAAAAGAATCATAAAACGACTCATACTTTAATATAATATATATATATATATATAAATATATATATAATATAAATATTTTTATTGGATGATAAATAATGACCAAATGTAGATGGAAAAAATAATTTTTATGTTACAATATGGTTGGAAACAATTTATATAAAAATGGATCCCATTCTAAGGTAAGAGTTGTCCAAATAATCACTACATATTCCAGCGTGTGAAAAAACAAATCGTTTCTTGTCTATTAAACACTTTTTTATTCCACGTTGGTCCATTTAATGTGTAAATGCAGGGGCATAAATGCATGTGCACTATGTGTGGTTCAAAATTTATGTTTAAATACTTTAAACACAATGTAAATCCATGGTTGTAAACACACAATTGGGAAGACAAAATAAATGCTTTTTAAATTAATATATATGTGGTTAACAATGGTGAAATGAATAATTTTTAAATTAAATCTCTTATTTTTTTATTTGAAACTGAAAGCTTCTTCTACCTGCTTTTCATATTATTTATTGGATGATGTATTATATGAAGAATATTTTCTTGAAATCAAATATTTTTCATCCATTTATATAAAAATCAAATTCATTAAACCTAATTAAACCTAATTCCAATATTGACCATGTTATAGAACAAGCTCAAGAAAAGATAGAAAAGATAGATCAATGCCTTAGAATTCAGCCTCTTCGAGGGGGCAACCTCCTTTACAGTACATAAATGAACAATTCTTGGATGATACAAATGACAAAACCTCCTTTGTATATATAGGAGTCTAAGGAGTCACAATATAACCCAGCCGACCTAACAATAATAATATAAAGCCACAAAAATAACAATAGAGGGATTCTATGGGGCACAGTCATAACAATATGGGGACAATAGGGGCACAACAATATTAATAAGGGGTACAACTACAATAGTAATGGGGTAATCACTAGTATTATAGGGACCCAACATGCCCTCTCCTTCAAAAACGTGTTGTCCTCAAAGCTTGAGTAGTTCTGGATGCTTCTGTATAAAATTCTCATCCTCCCATGTGGAATCTTCAGCAG
>APFE031525985.1:0-13986 GCA_000404065.3 Pinus taeda | reverse complement strand
TTTTATTTTCTAATCTTTATTTTATTTTTACTTTTATTTTTATATAATTTGACCAAGTCAAAATGTTTATATAACAAAACAAACAACATCTCTTCCATGTTTGGCTGGAGAGCCACAAATTTTAATGCTTAATTTACATGTAGACAAGATAGATTTGAAGGACTAGTCACTTCATACTATTAGTTTACATATGTCAAAATCTTAAACTTGATCTTTTAATGGTTAATTTACAGGTAAACAAGATGGATTTGGAGGACTAGTCACTCCATACTATTAGTTTACATATGTAAGAAAGTTAAACTTAATCGATGAATTTTAAGGCCATCACCCCTAGGATAATGATATTTTTGAAGGTCACATATCCTAATTCAATTGGATAGTTGGGAACATCAAAACCTTAACTTTAGTTTTAAGAATGATTTAGACATTTTTCACTAATTCAAAATACCTCAACATCTCGGTAATTTTATTATAGTTTTGTAGGTATTAAAATTTTGATACACTTTTGGGCATTTCCCAATATTTTTTATGCCTTGAAATGACCACTTAATGATAGGAAATGCTTCAAACAAAATTCGTAAGTAAAATTTGTCATCCTCAGAAGTTGGCATATAAATTAGGCTCCTTCATGACTACATTTATTTTGTAGCCTTATCTCCTAGGGTTAGGGTTTTGCACTTTGAAGTCAAAACTAAATTTCAACATTTTGTAATCATTTTCTTGCAAATGAGCATAGCTAACACATCTATGTTTAGAGATAAGGTACCATCATTCTAGCCAATTTGTATTGTTTTGCATATTGTAGTGTTCTTATATTTCATTCATTAATAATATTTGTGTTTCATTGTATTATTGATTGCTATGTTATAACTATGTGTGATTATATTTATATTTCTATCTTGATTTTATTCTCCACATAATGTATATCAATGATAACAAAGCAATTTATTTTGCATTAATTTTTTGGTGCATGCCCCTAATGAGGTCAGGGCATAAGGTGTTGGACCTTAAGCTATCCAAACTTGGTGAAAACCAACATTGTTGGCCGAAGCAAGATTCCATGGTAAGTGAGAGGAAAGTCAACAAAGCAAGAGATCATATTAAGTCACTTGCTTAAGGAACCCTCACACGACATAGAATAAAAATGATGGATAACTTTGCCCACATCCTTCAACAACTTCCAATGGTGATGGAGGCACCTTCAATAAGAAAAAAAATTCGGAGGCACAATGCCCTTCAAAGTACAATTTAACTTTGGCAATCCTTCATTTGAAGGATAAATGAATGTGAATGCTTTTGAGAAATGGTTAAGTCTAGTAGACGATTATTACTCTATTAAAAAAAATCAACAATGACAACATCACCATGAGATCCTTGAGTCCCTTCCCCATACTAAATATTGGTGGGATAGAACTTATTAGGTGCAACATGCTATAGAAGAGTCTCTAACATTTAGAACACAACACATTTGTGTGGCTCTTGTTCCATCAATGAAGGATTCTACATTGTTCGGAATTACAATGACTAGTATGTGAGATGGATACCTTTGCACTAGTAGAGCAACCACACAATGCCAAAGTAAACCAATATCTTTGATGTTTTGCATTTAAAATTAAACATTAGAGATTTTGAGTAGCACTTGGTTCTAGAATACCATAGTATTCTACACAATTACTTCCAAATGGATATGGAGTTCTTGGACATTTCCTGACTTGGACATTCATATTGAAAAGTTGTCAAGATTAAGTTGAAGAGTAAGAATGGATTTGGGTATACAAATCCACCACAATAAAGTCATAGCAAATGTAGTCCTAACTAAAAAAAAATTAGACAAAGAAAGGATAACCAACCTTAAAACAACCAAGACATGTCACAAGAAAACAAGAATAAAAGACGTTGAAGAAGGACACTAAAAAGTTGTGTGAGTTCCACAAAATCACCTGGAAAAATGTTATCAAATTCCACTCCAAGCAATGATTATTGGCTGAACTAAAAGCCTCATAATTCGATTTTATCTTAAACTCTAATTCAAAGTTAGATAAGGGAAAATGGATCACCAACATAAAACCCATTGTTACCAACACACTGCAAAGATCCAACCAATGAAAATGAAGCAATTGAGGAAGTTGATTGTCTCTTTTGACACACAATGTTGGTGAAGGGACTCCAGTACAATTCATTATTGACAATAGCAACCAAAATAACATAATCTCAATAAAGGTTATCAAGATATTGAAGTTACAACAATGTCACCTACACAACAACATTAATCCCTTCAAAGATGAGGCACTATGTGATGTTGCTCAACTTGAGGTTTGTGTTGTTCTTTTAGGATGACCACAAATGTGGAAGTGGCATGTTGTTTATAAGTCTAGGCCTCATAGTTTCAATATTATTTTGAGATGTTAGCTCTACAAGGTACTATAAATAATTCCAACTACTACAATCTCTTTGATCTTAGCAAAGTAGTGCAGGAAGCTCATCTCTTAGATAGGGAGACTTGTCCTCTTCATGATTCGATCAAAGTGAAAATGAAATATCATCATGATCAACAAGGCCTCTACATGGCATCTATACAACAAAAGTAGGCAGAAAAGATAGTGGAAGAATTACAAAGATATCTTCGCCTCTCCTATAAGAGTGCCTTTGCATTGTCCAGTAAATCATGCAATTGATTTGACACCCAATACTGCTCTACCTGATGGCTTGGTATATAAATTCTCTATTCTAGGAAATGAGAAATCAAAACCCAAAATTCAAAAGTTAATTCAAAAGTATCATTATCAACAAAGCTCTTAACCTTGTGACATCCCAATTTTATTGGCTCAAAAGGAGGATGGGGCATGATGTCTATGTATTGATTACATAACCCTAAACAAAATCATAGTACATAATTGATATCTAATGGCAACAAGCAGCTCGGAAGGCAATTTGGACACAACCTAGTGAAGAAATGAAAATGGTTGTAGGTGTTGCAAAATATTTTTGTGGTGCCCTTTTCAAAAACCTGTAGGTGTTGCAAAATACATTTTTGTAGCGCCCTTTTCAAAAACCTCTAGGTGCTGCAAAATACTTTCATGGCACTTCCAGAACTCTATTTTCAGCTCTTGGAAGGAAAAACGACTTGATCTCTCTCTCCAGCTCAACTCTCCATTGTCTTAGCACTTCACCAACACTCAAGAATGGTCTCCTCCTGCGTCTCCTCATCACAAGTTCTCCCTTATCAAATTAATGGGTCAACTAAAAAAAAAAAAAAAAAATTGTCATTACCTGCAAAAAAAGGTTCAAATGTCATGAATGACATATGCATGTCGACCTAAGAAATCTTCGAAGATGCTTTATGGTTGTGGGGATTTTCCATTCCTTAATGGATTTAATTTTGTTAGGGTCTACCTTAACACCCTCCTGAGATATAGTATGACCCAAATATTCCACCTCATGTACTCCAAAGAAACATTTGGAGGTTTTGCATATAATTGTTTCTCCTCCAATAGTTTGAGCACCTTGTCAACATATTGAACATGATCCTTCTAAGACTTTTTGTAAATTAGTATATGATCAAAAAATACTAACACATTTTTTCTAAGGAAGGGTTTGAAAATGGAATTCATCAATCCCTTGAAATGTGGAAGGTGCATTAGTAAGGTGAAAAGGCATGACAAAAAATTCATAATGACTCTCATGAGTTCTGAATGTTGTTTTCAGAATGTCATCAGTCTTCATTCTAATTTGATGATATCTTGAATGAAGATCCATCTTGGTGAAGTTAATTTATCCTTGTAATTCATCCAACAATTCATTAATGACAAGAATGGAAAATTTATCTTTAATAGTGAGCTGGTTGACCTCCCTATAATCTGGACACATATGCCATGATCCATCCCTCTTGTGCACCAATACTACTGGAGTGGAGAAAGAAATATGAATAGGTTGAATTATAGCAGCCTCTAACATTTCTACAACCATACCTTCAATTTCACTCTTTTGGGCATAAGGATATCTATAAGACTTGTTGTTTGGAGGAACACTTCCTGGAATCAAGTGAATCACATGATCGTGATCACAGAAAGGTGGGAGGCCTTTGGGAGTCTCAAAAACCTTGGAATAATTGTCCAAGACTTTTTGGAGATCTGGAGAAATAGATGATTTTGATGTTTGAATCCCTAGTGAGTATAATTGTGCAATTACGCCCCGTTTTTCTTTCTTTAGAAGATTTTTCATGCCACTAGAGCTTATTATATTTCTTGTTTTCCCTGCAATACCCCTTAATTCAACTTCCTTTCCTTCCCAAAAAAAATTCAAGAAAATTTCTTGAAAATTGAAAGTTATTGTCCCCAAAGATTGTAACCTTGGACTCCTAGTACAACATCAACATCACCCATTGCAATGGAAAGCATTGGACTATTCAATACATATTCCCCCATGGTTAGCTTGATATTATGACACTTTGGAGAGCAATTTATATTTCCTCCATTTGTAACTATCACTTGACATTCTAGTGCTGGATATAGGAAGCAATTAAATTCCTTGGCTATCTTACAATTAATAAAATTATGGGTACTACCTGAATCAATCAACACTTATACATTTTTCTTCTTGATATATCCCTTTATTTTGAGAGTTTTAGTAGTGGTAATTCCATCCAATGCATTACAAGATATGGTCAAATTCATTTCTTCTTTCTCTAGGGATGATTATTGGTGTATATCCTCCTCTTTTGATGTTTCTTGTTCATTTTCTTCCTCCTCTTCACAATCTATGTAGAATAATTTATTCTCCACACACTTATGACCTTTAGTGTATTTTTTATCATAACTGTAACAAATCCCTTTTGCTCTTCTTTTCTCCAATTGTTGTGGTGTCAACCTTGTAGGTTTTGGAAGACTAACACTTCCATCTTTATAGTTGTGAGTGGTATACTTCCTTGTTGCCATAATTTTTCTTTCAACTTTTCTTTCCACGCTGAATTCCTTCTCCAATGAATCAGGTTTCCAAAGGTGCAACTCATATTGTATGTTATCTTTTAAAGTCCCTATGAAGACATCAATCCTATGCTCCTTTCGAATATTGATTACCCTAATATTCAATTTTTGGAAGTCTTCAATGTGCTCCACCATTAAACCCTTTTGTTTGAGATTTATCAATTGGCTAAAGAAGGTACTTCTCTTTGTATATTCATAGTGTGTTATCATTTCCTCCGTAAAAATTGACCATGTGACGAGTAGTTTACAAAAACAAAGCCATATATACCATCCAAACTAATTGGGTTCTAAATATAAATATGTAATACATACATTTTGTGAGGGTTGCAAGTCTTGTAGACTAAAATATTGCTTCATTTGCAATATCTATGTTACCGGATCCTTGCCATCAAACTTCCTCATATCTATCTTTGGAATGTGTTGATTCTTAAAACCCACATTGGAGTCTCTAAAATCGTAATTCATATTCCTTTTGTCCTCATCATGATTTTCATGGATTACCTTGTCACGACTGGAAAACCTTTCTTGCAAAAAAATTGTCAAACATTCCATGTCTAATTTTAAACCTTCCATGTCGCCTTTTAAACCATCCATGTCACCTTTTAGTTCATCTTTGGTTGCTCTTTGCGAGAGTCGTAATTTTGATATATCATGCTGCAGTTCTTCCTCTTCATGCGTCATAGTAGAGCTTTCTGAGGGCTTAATGGGTGTAATTATTTTTCTTACGAGTTATTTTAGAACCCAATACTTATATCTATGCTTCAATAAGCCCTTGGAAACACTTCAAACATATTTTTCAAAAAAACGTTATGCGAAAAAATACACATATTTTTCTTTGTTATAGGAGCTCCAATTTGAGATAGTGGTAACATTGTAATTTCGAATCTCCACGTTCTGGAATTTCTTCCTATGGTAGCTCCCTAAGTCTTCTTTCCAATTCCACAAGTCTGATCACAATCGGATTCTTCAAGAAAGAGTTATGAAAAATCTCCCATGATGACCTCATTACGGACGGGTTCGGTAGAGCGAAGTTGTAGGAGATGCCACATGTCACTGCTTCACCATTTAGCCCTAAAATTACTACACGAAAAACTAGATTCCATTTAATTTTAGCCATTTTTTAAGTAATTAAAATTTTATTTCTGAAAGGAAAGTTATGATGATTTTCCCTAGATTTCCTGTTTCAGACAGAATTCTGGAGCCCACAAAAACCCTAAATTTTTCAGATCATATCTCTAAAAATATAGAGAACCAAGATCTGAAATGTTTAAACATATTTCATCAAGATTTCATATCCACGTGGTAAAAATTTCAGCTTTTGAAACCTCGTAGAAAAAAATTTATAGCTAAACTTCCAACATGACCTATTTGAAGAAGTGAAACCTTAGAATACAAAGCTCTGGTACCAAATGTTATGCAACCAGCTCACAAAAATATAGATCAACAACTTGAAAATTATCCTCTTCAAGGGGGGAATCTCCTTTACATTATAGAAATAAATAGTTCTTGGATGATACAAATGACAAAATCTCCTTTGTATATATAGGAGTCTAAGGGGTCACAATATAATCAGACCCTACATAACAATAATAATGTAAGACCACAAAAATAACAACAATGGGCTTTTATGGGGCACAAAAATAACAATATGGGGGCTACATGGAAACAACAATAACAATAAGGAGGATCCACTAGTATTATAGGGACCTAACACTGCAACTCCATCTTGATGGTCATTAGAGTCCGTCTCTAAATCTAGGACCATGAATCATTTCACTCGATTTAATATGACCACTATATTATCCAAATCATACCTGATATCTCTCAGTATTCACTTGATGTCCACCCTTCCTAGAAAGAGCTTATAGTTTTCAACTTGTTTCTTATGAACTTTCATGTTGAGTAGTGTTTCCATCTGACAATTTAGTGTTATAAAGTGGAGGAAATGTACTCTTCTCTTCCTAAACTTCCCTAGATTGAGAACGCATTTAAGGTTGTTACCGCCAATTTCCAAATCAAAATAATATTTGTGATCTCCAAATTGCTTTGCTTCCAAATGAAAAATATCCTTTCTAACCTTCAAGGGATCCAAGTTAAAAAAAAAAATCCACAGTCTCCCAACCAAATAGCCATCGATGACTGGAAGAGGATGCCCCTGAAACACCACCGCTGCGGTTGATGAGTTGTTTTCAAGGAGACATTTCCACAAAAGACTTGCAAACAAAACACAATACAACCACTCAAGCTAATTTAACAACCAAGTTTCGACTGACCACGGGATGTGAAGACCCCTTAATAAAAGAAACTAACAAGTTAAGAGTGACAACTCCAATAAAACACAAAGCATCTACTGTTGAAAGATTTCATGGATGATAAATTAGTTGCAATGGAAAATTACTTTACACCCACTACCAACCAAGACCACAATCTATTGTCATTGTCTAAAAACTGTTAGCCTCACTCTCATGTGATAAAAACAATTCTAAGTCCAAATAATTAAATTGATTAAAATCAAGAAAGTTGGAGTTAATCCTACTTTTCTAGATTGAGTTTTTTCCTCATGGTTAGGAGTCAATTTAGGCCTAGTTGGTTGAGAGATTCTCTCCAACTAGTTAGGCTCCTAGATTAGTTTTTGGTTGAGAAATTCTCTCAACCATAGTGTCCAAGATTGACACACTATCTTGAGACAACTTCTGTGCATGTACTTATATGTATCATAAACATTATAATGAGAAAATGAAGAACACAGTGAAGCTGAGGCTTGTTCTGCCATTTCTATGTCTTTAATATTTTTTATGTATGTTAATTTTATTTAATATTCGACATGTGGTATCAAAAAAAAGTTCATGATTGTTTGGATCGTGTGACAAAGCTTGAGTGTTAAATATTCTGCATTCAACAAGGAGAACCTGGTGAGGATTTGATGGCTTAATTGGACCAAGGTGCATCCATGGTTTGTGATAATGGATGTTGTGCGAATCACATAAGGATTTTGTGAACATAACCATTGTGCGTTTTGTAGTAGATGGGATTGTAGCCTGGAGAATGAATATGCAAGCTAGAGATAGTCAATGGTGCTGCGTTCGTGCTGTTGGAAGTTGTAAGCGTGATATTTGGCAAAGAGAACCTGCTCGTGAAGTTGTGAGTGGGTCTAGAGGAGGCTGGTCAAGTATGTCGAATAAAAAAAAGTCAAGAGATGGAATTTCATTACTGTGGACGGAGTCAGCCTGCATTCATCTCAACAATTAGAGAATCCACGACATTCCTGAGCGTATGTATGGAGTCAACCACATCTTCGAAGATTGCTCTTATTTAAAGCAAGACGAGTACTCTTTTCCTTCACTAACTTGGAAATTGAAGGACCTACTCTAAATACGGCCCTTGCCCCTACACTTGTGAGATTTGAAACTTCTTTCTTTCCCAAGAATGATATCTTGTGTGAATAATTAATTCCTCTAAAAATTGCAATCCTTATTTGCTTTTGGGGACGGATGTCCGCTCTAACTATATGATTATCTTGTGTGAATAATTAATTCCTCTAAAAATTGCAATCCTTATTTGCTTTTGGGGACGGATGTCCGCTCTAACTATATGATTTGAGGCGGTTGTTCTGACGGTGACCAGTCAGAGCTCTTCAAAGAATTAAATAAAACAATCTATCAGGAGAAAATTTTGAGTGAGCGTTGGAAACTATGTTTGAAATTCCCTATAGAGGAACGTAGGAATTTTTGATAATGTGTTTATTGATGTCTTTCAGAAATGTGGTTGTTTGGATGAGCATATGATTTTGTTGAAGCATAAGCTCCAAATGATTCTGAAATAAACTGCATTCACATACAAATCCACCAAAACTGAGCCGCACAGTCAAATGAATGTTTCAGGTTTTCATAAAGGTTGACCATTGTCTTTAGTAGTGTTCACCCAACTAAAAAATGTAGTTGTCTAGAATGCGACTTTTTGAAAGCTTTTCCGGTAGGTTTTTTGGTCAATTTGCGGCAGCAATTTATTGGAATCGCAAGTTTGATACCTAGTTTCTGCACAATCAAAGCCTCCCAGGCTTTTTCAGGGTGCTGAATCCAAATATACAATTAAAAAACCATTTTAACTGCAACAAATCAAGATTTAATGTCAATTTTTTTCTGCCAGATTCCATCACAGGAATCTAAAAAATCCCATTATAGACAACCCCTAAAAAAATATTTTAGCACATGCACCTATGACCCTGTTGCAATGTTATATCCAAGTGGAAGTAACAGTCCTTTTATTTTGCTGGTTAGAATAATACTTTCTCTCATAACCAGTCATTACATTTTGTGTAACATTTTGAATGGAGAGAATAAGTTGTGGGATGACAAATAAAAATATTGTTGGAAACTTCCCTGCATCTTATTTTCGGGACCTTCCAAGGTCAGTTATTGTGAGAGAATTAATGGAGAAACTAGCTGAAAAGAAAGACAAGCCTTAAGCACCAGCGTGGAATCTGTTTTGGAGTGGATGCGCGTCTCTCTAAAAAATGATGGTGCTATATTTCTTCAACCAAGCATCTACAACTAAATACATATGCATGGTTTTTATATGGTTAAAGTTTGAAATCTTCACTTTTTAAAAGTGATTTCATTGATTTTTTTTTAACGTGACTTTGTTCTAATGGAACTTTAAAAAGATGATCATTCAATATTTGTAATTTGGAAGTGTGATAAGGTGTATTTGGAGTCTTGAATAAAGAAGAGAAAGCGGGTATCATCACATAGGTGTGATATGTGAAGATTGTGAAGATTTTAATATGTTTGAGTTTTAGGGGTATGAATTAGTGAAAGAATTTTTGGGTGTGATAAGGTGTATTTGGAGTGTTAAGGGAATTTTTTTTTTTAGAAAAAGGCATTGTTGTAATCTAAAGTAATGTTTTATTTTGAGAGAGATTGAGTTAGTGAACGTCAAGTTTTTGAAGACATTTTTCTTCTAGAGTTTGTGAGCGTGGGATTTTCAATATTTGAGAAGTCTCAACGACGATGTTGTGAAGGTTGATGTACTTCAATATTTAATAAATACATATTTTTGTGGTATTGGCGTGTCCTAGATCCACCTCAAATTGAATAAGGGGATCTTAAGTACACTTTGTGTAGTGATTGATTTTTCATGTTTTGTGTCTAGTTTTGACACTATAATTATTTTATCTAACACACACAAGGAGTCTAAAGCAAGTGAGTGAAACAAGCACATTAATCAAAGCACCTGAAATTAAGAAGCTGCAACGAGCATTCAATCAAACACAAAAAATCACATGCATTTGCGCAGCTACAACACATAATCAAAGTTGGCAACATCAGCGTTCTACATCAACAAGAAAATTCATGCAAGGCAATCAAGTTAATGCAACTACAAAATCATGCATTTCAAAAGACTTTATCAACATTCAACGACAATTGGTCATTGTGTAACTTGCAAAATCATAATTTGTAAGTTAAATTGTAAACAAATTTAAATAAAATTGAGTTGAATTGTAAGGGTGCATTCTCGGTCGAAACCGACAGCCAAATTGTGAATTTATAGGAGGTAAAGTAAGTAATTTCTCCTCAACTGAGTCAATTATTTTCAAGTGAGTCAATACCATTTGAACTTGTCAATGTAAAGATTGGGTGCATTTTCGGTGGTATTCGACACGCTCATCCTAGTGCAAAATTCTAGCGAGCGTGAGTTCAAACATTCCATTGATAAACTAAATCAGGCACACAAGTTCAAGAATTCAAGCAAGTGAGATTTTCAAATCCTGCAAGTGTTACAAGCAAGCATCAAGAAAAATCTAGCAAGCAAGCAAGCCAATACAAGTGAGCGTGTCAAAAGTCATAATGGGTAAAGGAGGAAAACGTCTTCAAAGTGCAGAAATGGAGATTAAAGATTTGCAAGATTGCAATCATGAGTTACAGAAAAAAGTTGAAATACTGGAATGGAAGTTGAAGCAAAGTCAAATCTTAATCAATCAAATGACCAGTACATCAGAAGCAGTGAAAGACTTTCAAATTGAGATCGAAGTGAAAGAAAAACTCATTCATGCACTTCAAATTAAGTTAAGTGAAAATTAAGATTTACTAGATGCACAATGTGTAGAGAAGATAGATGCAAGTTGTGACACAGAAGACCTCATCATAACAACAAATGAAAGTTGTGATACAAACGATCTTATTCAACATATTGATGAAGGTTGCGACAGAGATGATCTAAGAAAACAAGTTGATATAAGTTGTGACATCAATGATCTCACCCAATCAGTTACACTACTAAATGATGCAACAAGTAGTACCAAAGATCAAATTGATCAGTTTGATGTAGCATGTTAAACCGATGAAATGTTCATGATTGATGCCTAATGTGATACAACATATTTAATAAATCAAAGACAGAATGTTAGCAGCAGCAACAAGTATGAAGAACAACGGCAGGATAGTCTTTCCAAGAAAGTGATCAGACCTTGGGAATAAATCTCCTTCAACAAAGATCGACATGGCTTCAAATATAATGAATAAAACACTTTGTTTGTTCCATATTTCTCAAAACCAGTTCAGTTTGTAAGTGCTCGTTTTCTCGAAAATGCCCAGAATATGGTTAAGTGTAACCATTGTAAACGAAATGTCCATATGGAGAGTAAATGCTTTGACCTCCATCCTTGTCACCATTGTAGCAAGAAAAATCATTCATTTGAAATATGTTGCAAGCGAAATCAACCACCCAGAGTGAAGATCAATTATGCATGGATTGATCCTTGGAAGTGGTCATCTACAATAAAAAAATTATCTATTTGTTACCGAAGGATTCAGTTTCACATGAAGAAAAATTTTGCAGTAAAATGAAGATGGTGAAACTCTCCTACACCTGAAGGGGTGGAGTTCCAAAATCATATGTCGATTGTCTCTCCTTTTAGCTGACAAAGGGGGGAAATGATAATAATGGAATCGAAGGTTGTCAGACTAAAAGTTTCGATAACATCAATAAGCAATAGTAAATAGTTTTTGACAGAATTAACTCATCTAATGGGCGATCATCATCAACAGCCAATGGGCGTCCAACATCAAGTAGCCAGTGGGCATACATCATCTTCCTTAAAGCATCTAGTGAGTTGTTTTCAACAAATAACAGTGGGCAGTTTCAACAGCAACAAATTCGCCAGTGAGCGTTCTCAAATTTTGTCAGTGGACAAGAAAATCCGCCAGTGGGCATTCTCAATATTTTGTCTATAAACAAGCAAATTTGCTAGTGGACATCATCAACATTTTGTCAATGGACAAAGGATGTTCATTCAAAGCAAAGGGCAGATGGATCCTTTTGCAGCTTAGCACCTGATGGAGTTCTCAAGAGATGTATCAGACTTGCAGCTGATTCATGTTCTCTTCAAATTGGAGTTTTTTCAGCATCCATCTTTAGCAGTTTTTCAAGCAGCGTTTTTGAGGATAAAAAATTTTAGAATGAGAACTTGGAAGATGGTTCCTGGTTCTTCTTTTGGACTTATAATTGAGGGGGGAAATGTTAGCCTCACTTCCATTTGATAAAAACAATTCTAAGTCCAAAATTATAAAATTAATTAAAATCAAGAAAGTTGGATTTAATCCTACCTTTCTAGATTAATTTTTTTCCTCATGGTTAGCAGTTAGTTTAGGCCTAGTTGGTTGAAAGATTCTCTCCAACTAGTTAGGCTCCTAGATTAGTTTTTGGTTGAGACATGGTGTATGCAATAATTCTTGAGGAACATAAAGTATTAAGGTTTGAGACGTTTGAAAAAACAAATAACAAGTGGAGGCATAGTCATTTTCATAACCAAATGGAAAAAGAGTTGTGGTACCAAACTTCGCATACCAACACTAGGAAATTGAAAGAAATTCCTGCCAGTTCAAGGGTCTGTGATGTCATCGAGTGAAATACAATGACCACTTCAAAGGAGGGACCCGAGCTTGAGTTATGTAAAAATAACATAAAGAACATTAACACATGTGTAAAAAAAAATACAGATCGGAACATAATTTAGGACCCAATGACAAAAGGCTATGGGACATTGAACTACCCAAGTCTCCAACAAGCCAAAATTCCACTCTACTAGTTTGACATGGGGAGTTAATAGTGTATACAAATCTCTCACGACTGTGACACAGTGAATTGGTGACCACCAACAAGAGCAGAACCACTGCAAGTGAAGAACGTCAACCACATAATTACCACCTTTATACCACCCTGAAACAATGGTGGAACTTACATAAATAGCTACGAACGTGATGTGTTTGATACCTTGAATGAACCACACCCTCTAAAATTTGAAGACGAAACCCAAGTGTATTGCATACATAATGTCTGAACCATCCCAAGGCACTACTTGAGAGTGAGGTCATTAAAGATCTTTCTCTTGTTGTTAGAGAATTTCCTTTCCCCGTCTAATCCACCATGGGAGGTATGAACCATTCCTAAGGATACAAAATGAAATGAGCTAACAAGACCATTGACACAAACAAAACCCCAAATCCCCATCTCATGGTAGTTAATATATATTCTCATATTTATAAACATAAATTTATGGACAGCTTTATCTATTTACAAATACTTGAGATTAATTGGGAACAAAATACATACATTGTAGTGGATATACAAGTTGAAATGCATGTATATGTCTAGTCCTTCAAATTAAGACATGCACACACATCTTCCATATATAGATATGTTTTTACAAATAAGATTATATAACAAAAACAGTCTTTATGTAGAAAAATCCAAGAGATGTTTCTCCACATTCATAAATAGTATTCTTAATAAATCTCTGATGTAAACTACTTAATTCATTTAAGAGATTTAACTAAAACTTATTACAACATTGAAAAAATATATAAAAAAAAGACCTAATAAAATACCTACCTATATATATATAAGCAATCAATCTTTTAATAAATATAATTCCAATATATATAAGAATATTTCAAAGCAAGTCTTAAGTGGGTCAGATTTATATACAAAACTTTATACATGATTT